>JAPYYX010002742.1:0-14133 GCA_030522605.1 Cremastinae sp. B BG-2022a
ACGTTTGTCTTCGCGTATAGATAGTCGCGGTAGCTCGGCGATTTTTGATATTTTGAAAAAATGTACTTGCCTCGAGTCTCTACCGCGACTCTTGATACTTTTTACTAGGTATGTACTTGCGTCATCCTGTAAATTCCGTATTCACGTATCATGCTTTTCGATTCTGTGTGAAAAATATTCTTTTGAGATTTTTTTTAAATCGGAAAAACAAATAATAATGAAAATCTTCAAAATTGAACGTAGTAAATTTTGTAATAAAGATTTGTTCCGATGCATGTCTCCTTGTGAAATTTCCGTGATCTCTGACAAAGTTAATATGGAAAGGTCAAGACAAAAAAATTGATAAAAAAAAACTAGGAGCGTAATAAAATATATTTGGACGTCAAGCAGTAAGAAAAGTACGAATAAAAAATCGTAGAGCCTTGAAACTTTCGCAGCATTATGAGAAACATAAAAAATGTATGGGCGAGTCTACGAACTGTAAAAAAACATATCCAAGGTGTCGAAAAGTAAAACAGATAATATTTTGCATAAATAAAACCAAACCGCATAATTTATCACAAAAATGATTAAACTCGAATTATTTCACAGAATTTATTCGAAAAAAATCTTTAAAGAATTCTTCAAAGGCTCGAGAGCACGAAAATATTTCGACGCTAGAATCCCCGTACACCGTATATTAAAAATTTAAGTCGATCACAGTCGGCGAAGTCGAGCCAGCTTTTCGTACGTATGTATAACGCATAAAAAGAGGGCGACTGTGAAAATTCTTAAAATGCTTGAATTATCCATGACGGGTCGTGCAAGACGGACGAAAGGTAGAGAGAGGGTGAGAGAGAGAGTGAGAGCGAGTAACAGGAGGAGAGGAAAAGAGGAAAGAAAAAGAAAGAGACGGAAGAAGGGGACAAGGGGTTAAAACTTTTTTATTGCGCCTTATAGCTCGGCCGAGAGTGAGTGCGAGGAACTTTACTGCCCCTCTGGCACGGTTACTATTTAAAGGGTTCCGCGCATAAGAAGATGAAGGGAGAAAAAAGAGCCTCACGAAAGCTGGGATTTTGTGAGGAAGAGGTGGCCGAGCGGCAACCCCGAGAAGGGGATAAGAAAAAAAAATGCGAGGAGGGAAAAAGGAGAGTCAACTCCGCAAAGAGGTCGAGTCAGATATTTCTCTTTCGTGAATTCATTTAAAACTCAACTCCGCGTGTCGAAACGACGTTACGCGTTTTCCTCTCTCTCTCTCTCTCTCTCTTTCTCTTTTTATCTTTACACTTTTCCTCGGTCCTCTGCCTTGGTCGTATTGCACACGTGAGAAGTCCGAGAAATACTGGAAGAGGTGGAAAAGAGGAAGCAAGCTTGAAACGTCCTCGAAAACGCGTTTTTAACCCTTCTATACCAACTTTGACATTTTTTCTTCCCCTACCATGCACTGTCACTTCGACCTAACTTTTGATTAAATTTTTATCTTTTGATGCTTTTTCCTTTCGTGGCTAATTTTTTATTACATTTTTAGTAAAAGGAATGAAATATTGAATAAGAAGAGGGATTCAGGACTTGAAAAAAGTATGCAGCAATTAAAACGAAATTTTTTTTTCAGAACAAGCTCACAATTTTTAGAGTGATATATCTGTTTTAAAAAATCGAGTAGCAAAATAAGCCAAGAACCATCAAGCAACAAAAAGAAACTGTTAAAAGTATATATTTATTCATGTGACATCCTTATACTTTATTTTGGTAGTCAACTTTAATTCATAATTAATAATATTCGTAATTAGTAGTGAAAAATCTGAATAATTAATGACTACAAATGCAACTCAAAAATTTACAAATCGATAAAATAAATATCGATCATTATGTACGAATGACATGGGTCTTATGGTACGGAAAAAATTGAATAAAAAATCTCATCGATCGTATTTCTCTAAATGAAAAAAAAAACATATCAATTTTAAAAAACTCCTGCGTAGAAACAATTTACAAGTATATAGACTTTCGGTGAGTTTTCTGGGTCGCAGAAAAAGTAAGACAAATCGAAAAAAATATCGTGACCTAAATGAAGAACGAGGAGATATGAAAATTTCGTAAAAAACAACTATTGTAGTGCAGTTTGTATCTCACAAAGAGGAGTTTTACGACAGTGAAAGAGAGAGAGAAAGACGAAGAGAGAGAATGACGTACGAGGATCAAAGAACCTCGAAAGGGTTTGCGGGAGAGTTTCGACTGTGTTGCTCCGTTTACAAGGAGAGAAACAGAGCGAGGTGGAGGGCTGTGCGTTTCATATTCATAACATCGGTAGCTATTTGTCAGGGACTCGTATCGCGCTGAAATATACTGGCCGAGATAGGCGAGACTCTCCCCGCGCGTTGTGCATTGTTAAAACGCTCGTCCGCTTTCTCTCCCTCGCGCTTTCTCTTTTCCTCCTCTCCATTTTTCCCTCCCTCTCTCTCTCTCGCTCTATTTTTCGCTTGCGCGTTCTCCGTCGGTATTTGTTGGTCTCGAAAAAGCAAAAAAAAGATACCGAAAAAAACGAGAAAAGAAATAAAAAGAGAGAAATGGCACGGGGCGTCGAACGACTCTCGGATTTTTCACCTGGACATGCGATCCGCGTATATTTATACAACACGCGCGTATATAAAATTTCCTCCGCGCGGGTTTCGAACGCTTGCGTTACTCTCGCCTCTGCACGAATTGTGAGTACGTTCGTATACGAAGATTTTCTGCACGAGAATATAAATAATGAAAAGTCGCGAGATTGCAGTGAGACTGCGAAATTGTACAATTCTCGGAAAAAAAGTGAAAACGGAACTATGAAATTGATTCATTTACTGATGATAATGCATTTATGTATATTAACTAACAAGAAATGCAATTGAAATAATTGTGGAATTACGAAAAAACATTGCAATTACAACTTTTAGTTAAAAAATTTATAACAAGCTGAGTTTTGTGTAAACTTGGCAAAGATTTAAATTTTGATAAAGGTTTTATTACTTTTTTTTAAATCCCTCTCAAATAAATAAATTTTTCAAATTACAATTAATTAAAAATGCATTACAAAATATTCACCTTATCGAGATATTATATTCACACATCAATAATAAATTCAATAGAAAAATATTTATAAAAAAAATTGGGATGTCAAATAAGTAGTTGTAAAAACCGACTCACATGCACGACTGAAAACTGAAATAGGATTAAAAACAAAAATAAAAGTCGCGTTCACCGTATGTATGAAAACAGAATCTGTGCGAGATATATTCCACCTAAAGGTAAACGAATTCGAGAGAGCTGAGCTTGAAACTAATTATTTTGCAGACGTGAGAGAGCGGGGGATGAGCATTAATGCTCGTCGGATGGCTGAAAAGTGGTAACGCGTGGAGATTTGCGAAACGGGGTCGTTTTGCAATTTGAAGGATGAAAGGCACGTGCCCCTCACCCGTTCGCGACTAAAAGAATTTTCCCACATACATATACACACGCACTCCGATGCATCGCGACTTTGTTCTCTTCGAAAATTGGAGCATCCGAGGACAGTCGTAGTATCGACAAAGAGCCAAATTCCCCGAAAACTCATCAACCAAATTTCTCATTTACCTTTTCACTTCGAAAATTAATATACCAGAGATCGACATCTTTGTTCCTCTGCTCCTATCTCTCCACGCTTTTTTGAATTAATCGATTCAGAAAAACAAACTTTAATTCGCTTAAAAAAGTAAACATATTATACTAATGTAGTAAACAGTAAACATATTATACAATAATACTGTTGTAGTGTTATTACAAATTATATCATTTTGTGATAATTGTGACGTTAAAATTCTAATTTCCCTTCAAGATATCGAGACCTTATCACTCGAATTTTATCGTTCAATCCAAAATTGGAAAACTTTGGCTCCCATTAGAAAAATAGACTCTAATCTGTATCACAGCTCTAATGCTCGGTCGAGTGAAAAAAAATTCAATATGAAATTCGGATTAACAATAATTCAAATATTAGCTTCTAAAATTACTTTTTTTTCGTGAACCCTTCTATACTTAGCGCTGGGAGAAACTAGGGAAACTTTCGAGTGGGAGCCAGAGGAAGTGGATAAAAAAATGGTAATGGCCAGTTCCGGTTTGGTGAGAGGGTAAGAAATACGGTCGATTGTGCGAGCGTCAGAGCAGGATGAAAATGCAGTCCAGAATTTCAGAAGAGAGAAACCAAGAGCGAGGGGGATGAGAGACGATGAAGTAAACGAAGAGCGAGGGAGAAAAAATAATAATTTGGAAAACCGCGAACACGCGACGGTATCTGCAGAAAAGCACGCGTACTATGTCACCGAGCTTGGAAGGGTGAGGAGAGAGAGAGAGAGAGAGGGAGAAAGAGAGAGTGATTATATATAAACATAGGTAGGTGAGAAAATGAGGGAGGTCCGGGGGGTGCAAACCGGGTAAACTCGGCGGGGAGCCAACGAATGGTGACCGAAAGAAGAGCCTCGATAGAAGAGAGAGAGGAACGCCGGGGGGATGTTAAACACAACATTTTTCAGCAGATAAGTCACGTATGTTTAATTATGTATATTACTGCCTCCTGGGCGTGAAAGGTCTGTGTGCGTTCGTAAGCAGCTCCGTAACACACAACGAAAACTCGGTGTGTCTGTCACATGAAAGGGAGAGGAGAGGATATAGCTGGATATAAAAGGAAGGAAAAATAAAATTGAGAAAATGTATTGCTTAAAAAGAGAAAGGAAAAAATTCGAAAAAAAGATACGAGAATACATATAATTCGAGAAAAAAAATTCAGGAGGGAGCATCGGAGTGTACAAAATTTTAGGAAGAAAAACAGCGAACAGAAAAAATTCGAGAAAAAAATGGAGAAACAAATTCAAGACAAAAAGCAGCGAAAAAAAGGAAGGATAAAAAAGAGACAAAAAGGAGGGAAAAAAACGTATAAAGAGAGTGGCCCGGGTCGCCGCAATATTTTATTTTAATTATTAATTCCCGGTGTGCGTGGCCCATAGCAATTAGGCTGGGAGTCCTGGAATGCCGAATTCCGTGTGGCCCGCTCGCTTGATACGAATATTGTGGAAGGGTGTAGCGGAGAGAGGGAAAATAGAGAGCGGGAGAATGGCAGAGCGGACAGAGTAGTCGGAAGAGCATTGCACACGAGTGTGTTCTGGGCTCAGTATATTAGTGTTGATGGTGGTCGGTGCGGTCTAGCAGCTAGCTTCCCTCTGCCGTGAAATTGCCGGAACATTTCCCGCTTCCTCGCAATACACGCTCGCCCGACTCGGCGGACCGAGCGCCCACGACTCCGCACATTTTCGCGCGCTTCTCCATATCTCCGTGTCTCTCCCATCCCTCTCCGACTCGACCCTCACACTCGAAAGCCCTACCACGCTTCCGATGACACTGAGAACTCACCCTTGATGTTCTCTCTGTCTCTCGACTGGAATTCTATTATGCCTTATATTTATTTTGTGCCCTCGTATTATTGTTTCAATCTGCCCTACCCTGAATGCCAGGAATGGAGATTTGGGCTTCGAGTGCTGAGGACTACGATGGATTTCAATTTCCGTAAATAACGACGTATACGCCTCTCGGTAAATTGTAAATTTCGTGCTCGTAGACTCAAGGTACACGAATAATAATTTGTTCGTTCAACATTTCTTGTTAAAAAAATATGCCCTTAAAATATGTCAGATATTTTTGAATGAAAACAGTATATAAGATAAAAATATAAAATATCTGCGGATACATTTAATAATTCCGTGAGGTAAACGAGAATTGAAAAGAAATTGACGTCAAGTTTCCGTTTAAATTAAGAAAAAAATGACCACGACATTTTTCAGTCTGACATTCAGAATGAGAAAAAAAAATTCTTTCTCTTAATACCATCAGCATATTTATCCAATATTTATCGAAGCTCGTTCTCAATAAAAAAAAAGCGGGGAAGGTAAGAAGAAAAATGTCGAAGAGGAATTACGAAGGAGCGTAAAACAGCGAGGGCACAGATGCCAAGGGTGGTAATTTGCTGACGGCGTACATTACCCGGAAATAAGAAGAGAAAAAGAGAAAGAGAGAACGCGATGTGGAAGAGAAAAGCGTCGGTGATAAAAAAGCGAAAAAATCTATGCGATAGAGGAATATTGCATGGCAGAGATATTATAATGAGCGTGTGTGCTCTCGCGTTAGAATCCACCGGAGTCGGCGCTTTGTCGACGCTTAGGACCGAGAGGGGCGAGAATAATGAGTGAGGACGAGAAAAAGAAAGGGAGAGAGCGAGAGAGAGAGACGAAAAAAAAAAACAGGAGAAATAGAGAGTACGGGAAAAGGCAGTAGTAGTGTTGCTGCTCCGCTTTTAATAATTAATATCATTATACACGCTCGAACGGTCAGAGAAGCAAAGTGCGAGCTCGGAGCACGGCCGAGAGCGGATAGGGAAAAGCGCGAGAGAAAAAAAAAGCTCGCGAGAGATAGAGGGAAAACCAGAGGGTGTGTATGTGTTATCTTGGTTCGCCGCCTGTTTATGACTGTTTAGCCGAGGCCATGTTTTCCTCCCCGTATTTGCGCCGCTGCCGGGCTCTGAAATCGCGAGCAAAGCTCCGAAGCGCGAGCATAGCTCCGAGACCGGGACGAGGGGAGGTAAAAGCTCACGTGAGCTTGCAATGTTAGGACATATGCAAAAATGTTGTTCCCTACGTGGAGAAAAGTGCCGCGAGAGGTGGAAAAGTGTGCGCCTGCCTTTTTGATCCTGGACGAGAATATTTTCGCTCTTTTTCTCCGCTCGCCTCTGCTATTCCCGTCCGACTCTCGCAACATACGCCGGATCTCCCTTGCTTTTTTATTCCGGAGCACCGGCGAGCCCTCCATTCTCGAAAGGGAGGCGTAAAAAAATGAAAACATCTCGTAAAAAGTTTTTCTTATCCAGAAACCGCCTACGCACGGAATAAAATAGCGACGCTCATGTATATATACCGATCTCGGCTCCTTGACGTCTTGAGCATCTCTCGTCCTGACAGAGTGAACTTCAAAAAAATTTGTAATTATATGAAAACAATATACTATTCTCAATTTTATACTCAAGTGCAAAATTTCTTATCCCGATAATTTCCAATATTGTTTCTAACAAAATAAAATAAATACATAACGCTAAGCTATGGACGTTTACAAAGTTTCTAATGAGTATTCAAGGAATCGTTTCCAATATTTTTAAAAAGATTGTACAAAGCAAATATTCACCAAATAATATTAAATCAGTACAAGATATTGGATTATATATCTGAATTCGAAAAAAAATTTCGAACCATTCCTAAAGAGCTTTTTTACAACAATTCGTCTCCTCTAGATGTACTTTGCCAAGAAAAACACTTAGTCGAGAGAAAATAGCTAAAAAAATAGTAGGTAAAAACTAGGTTTTCCTTTTCGGAGTCACGATGATGATCGCGCCAGTGGATACGGCCGAGCGAAGTTTCTCGGTGTATCGGGGGCTGTTTAAAAATTAAAGGCAATCTTCTTAGATGAGGTCTCGGGCAACAATATAAGTAACGAAGCGGGATAGACAAGAGCCGGGTAGGTGAAAGGGAAAGAGGGTGACGAGCTGTAGAGAATACATAGACAATAAAGGGCGAGAGGAGAAAACGGAATATTGTCCTCGCAAAGGTAAAAGGAACGTTGAATCACCATCGGACTGTCTCCGTCTCGAGCCCTCCCTCGTTTAACCCCTGATGGATTAAATCTTTGATGCCGCGTGCGGCATTCCGGGTCAAACTTGTCGAACTCACGAGCTCCGGGAGCACCGCCATTAAATAACCGACCCCAAAGAGCAATCGGAGACCAGAAAATTCTCCGGAGAATCGACATTCTTCCCCTCTTTTTCCTTTCATTTTCCCTTTTCTCTCTCTCTTTCTCTCTCGTACTCTGCTTCCTTTTTCCTTCACTCCACTTTCGTGTACATCTCGAAAAGATAAACCATTTTCTTATCACTACATTAATCTAACAGGTAAACGTGCGCACACAAAGCTCAGAAAACAAAGGAGAAAAAATGAAGAGCGCTCATCGTTTTGATGGGTACATGAATAAAAGAATAATCAGAGACGAAAAATCGGCGTTTGGAATGAGGTAATCATGACGATCAGTTGTTCACAAATTGCTCGGTGTATACATAACAATTGGGGGGAAAATACACCTTTCTCCCTCACGACGATGAAGACCGTTCGATATTGGGCGCTACGGAAGCGATCGAGGTTGAAAATGGGAAGCCATTTGCGGAGAGAGCTGTAATTTTTTTAATAAATAATTATTTTACTATCTCAGTGTGAAAGAAACATATCACAAAAAAATTGAAAAAATATTGTCCCTAAATTGAATTTTTCCATTTATTTTGGCACGACATTCCTATAGTTTAATTTTTTTCGTCTGTATTTAAAAAGTATCATAATGCACGATTGCCATTGTTGAGTTTGTTTGCCAATATTATTATTCAAAAATATAAATGCAATTATAAATTGCAGTTTTGGATCGATATTTTAATATTTAGCTTAGAATATAGCTGCGTATTTATACATTTATGATGCATTTCATAAATAAATTACGAAGATCAGTTACGATGGACTCGATGACCATCGGGTAAAAAGGGCTGGTTGCATGTTCAGAACTCGAGCGAGAACATGGCACGACAATAATGTATGCTTCGCGACGGAGTTCGATAGAGTCCAGTGCATTACTCACGCTTCGCTCTCGTCAACTTACATTACAAGGCGCAAGACGATCTACGACGAGGAAAAAATGAGAAAAAAAGGAAATGCTCCGAAGGAAAAGTTTTTAACGCTGAGAGGAAAAACGGGCAAGTGCAAAGAAAAGGCTCGGTGGCAATTAAAAAATGTAACGGAGAGGGGAACGTGATCAATCATGCGAGAAATCTGACGACGTTATGCGGGTCAGCGAAGGCCCGCACACGATTACCTTCATCGATCGGTACACACGTATTATTCGAATGCTAAATATTGCCAAGCTCGTTTCCACACTTTCGCTCATTCGACGACTATTTTGCAGTTATTTCACTTTTTAAATTCTCACTTACAATTTGACGTAAAATAAACTTTATAAATGTTGAATATTTACATTTAAAAATATCTCCATTGTTTTCAAATATTTTTTTAATGAAGAATCTCAAATAAAAAGGGATTCAAATAATTTTGTGTAACTTTCTCGAAAAATTGATCAAAAATGTATTTATCTAAATTAAATGTGTGTATTTATCTATATTTATCTAAATTACATTCAGATCAATTTCACATATTCTTTAACGCACAAGTGAGCAATTGTAACTTGAACAAATCATGGTTTTTTGTAAACTTGATGTACTTGAAATCCAAAAATGTATTACCCTCTATAAATAATTTTAATAAAATACTTTCACGATTTTCACGAACTCCTTTTTTTCATTTCGAATGAAATTTACATCGGTCAATATTTTGTCTCGTTCCTAAAAAATAGCAAAAAATGTTGATTAGGAATGAAGTTTTTTTTGTTTAAAAATGTATAACTGGTGGAATATTTAGTACGCACGTGTAGATGCTTTTTGCATGCATGCATCACGAAAACTGGGAAAACGGTTATAGGTTGCACTCACGTTCGGTTGGCGTTACGACTGGTGATTTTAACGTAGCGAGCATTTTCGCGGGAGGAATCTCGCGCGTTAGCTAGCTCGCATAAATACGCAGGAGCCATAAAGGACGCGAGATTGAAGCTCGCGTGAACCGACGGCTCACGTTCGCGCGCATAACGCGCGTTTGTCTCTTCAGTCTCGCTACGGAGAATTATTTAAACGCGCTTAAGTACCCGCGACGCGAGAAATCTCTCGCTGTTTACTTTCTCTTTTCTCATTTTCTGTTCCCAATGTAAAGATGAACGAAGCTCACCATAAGAGCTGTAAAGTAGGATCGTTACGTAATGGATCGAAGAATAATGGATCGTATACGCTTTTGTATCATTCCGCATCTTATCATCGATGTGAGAATAAATCCATTTATATTTTACTCTCTAAACTGCAAGTGGATGTTAAGATATAAATCGCTGAGCGTTTCGTGGGTTCTTGGAAACTTCCACATGTAAGAGCTTTTAAGTTTTTGAGCGACGTCAAATATATAAAAAAATAATATTATGAATGAAACTATTCATGAAAATTAAAGTCGTGAATTTTTATCCACTATTGCAGATTAAGATAAAAATATAAAAAAGATAATATTGATTAATATTCAACATTGAGCATTTTTTATTTTTTACTGCCTTCCAAATCTTGATTAATTTACTAAATCTTGAAGAGTTCACAACCGAAAAGTAGGCAGATTCCGGGAGTACCTATTCCGTTGAGATGAGTTATTTCATTCACGGATTTGCCATAAAATCAGGATATCGAAAGACTCACGGTATGGGTGTACATTTAATAATGCAGTCGTCGGATGTACGAAGCATCGTAGCTCCAGGAATGGAGAATGTTGGTATGTGAGGTCGTATAGAGGGAAAGAGAAAAAAATGAGAGTCAGTTCGAGTATGTAAAAGAGGGAGAGAGATCGAGAAACGAAAATATACGGAAATGGAGGAAGAGAAATACAAAAAAAGAAGGAGGGAGAAAAAAGGAGGAAAAGGAGAGAGGAACCCGGTTAAATATTTCACAACACATTTTCCGCGCGTTGCGTCAGTGAAATGGGTGTGGTCGCTCCCTTTCTCTGTTTCCAAGCTTTTTCTAAAATAAAAGGAGGAGAGAGTACAGAGATATAGGCGATCTATCGTTGAATTCGTTCCAACATCAGACTCACACGCTCGCGGTTCCCATTTTCTAAACTGGATTTTTTTCGCTCTACCCGTTTTTTAGCTCTCTCTCTCCCTTTCGAGGAATGTTGTAACTGCATAATTGACGAGATGACAACGGCGAAACGTGCCACTTCCAATTCGCCCAACGCTCGGCGGCGATGAGGTTTTTTTTCGTCCCTTTTACCCTCCCCCGAGGGTTACATGATTTTAGAGTTGCTCCCTGGACAAACGATCAAAAGGCAACTCCAATAACAAGGACAGAGTCAAACGTGGAAAAAAAGATTTTTTCCCTCCCTGTTTATTCTACAAATTTGTGGCAACTTTTTTTGTAACGTTTCATATCGAACGAGGGTACATTTTGCATTTTGTATCACGTTGTTTTATTTTGAACACGAAATTTATTTCAATCACGAATTTTTCGAAATCGGAAAATAAAAAATTGTTCACTTTTTTTCGCATCAAACTGACAACTCAATTAAAAAATATTAAACTAAGATGAAAGAAAAAATCCTCCTGCGTCGAATAAATTTTAAAAAATTTCATGTCTCACGTAACCGGAAAATTTTCAACGGTCAAATTTGTTCAAGGAAAAAAAGTTACTCGAAACATGAAAATATCCGAAACAGGAGTTTTTCAAACTCTTGAAGAAGAAAATTGTTGGCTTTGTACTTGTATTAACAATAAAGAACACATGCAACGGAATTAAAACACTTTTCGTAAAACAAAAAGTGGGAGATAAAAAAATTCCCGTGCGCCTGACCGATTCCTGACCGTAACCCCTTTCTATTTGCTCGCACGGTTTTCACTTGTTACTCGTGAGAGAAAGAGAGGAAAAAATGAAAAAACTTGTTGCCTACGATCTTATGTTTATTTTATACATCGCCTCTCGTCCTTGAAACACTTTCGTGCCCCCGGCAGGGCTCTCTCGACCATCCGTCGCTTTTTTTCTCTCCCCACATTCGAGAAAACGTTCGGGGCGAAAAAAGTTCCTGGAAATAAAGCGGGCATCTCTGGCTTTTTCCTCGCCTGTTCATGCGTTTCAGAATGCTAGATATATTATAAGATGAAGAAGGAAAGAGACCGAAGGTGAACGCATTCAGCGGGAATATGCGTCAGGCCAGAGTTTCGCTTGTGTACGTATAATGCGCGCACACATTTTCGCATATACAAACTCGAGATTATATTTTCACGTCAGTAGTGGGCCCTTCGCCCGTCTAGTGGCGTAAATTGCGAGCTCCCGTGGCGTTTTCTCCCGATGAGAGAACTTCTCACTGTTTTTTCGAACGCGGCGGTGCTCGTATACATTTTTCGTTATTTGTTTAACTCCTTTGTTTTCTCTCTGTTTTCTTCTGGCGGATACGCGGGAGCGATACAACGCAGCTCCGAAATACATGGATCCTTTCATAAAGGAAGCATCGTTTCTATTTTCCGGCCGCGAAACGATGTCGACGAGTAATAAAATGGCGCTCAGGTACGCGAGAGAGACCTCAGAGCTCGGATATCCGACATAATATCGTCGGAATACTTCGTGTGTTCTCATACACAATTCATCAGAGTTGGAATTTTTCTGTACACATCGAGAAAACTTGAAACTCTGTCTGACGGTTCTACATGAAATTAATTGGAATCATGTTCGATTTCATGGAAATGAGAACTGGTGCTTTGTATGAAAAAAAATCTCGTTAGATTCTAAAGCATTTCATTACTGGTAAATCTTCTAAAGAAATAATTGATTTCCATGGTAGATGATTACTATATAGAAAAACATGTGCATGAATATCCAAATTGCCAAGGACAGCGAAAGAGAGGAAATGGTGAGTTTTGGACAAACAAGCCTTGCAGCAATTTATGGACACAGCGCACTTTGTGGTGTATCGCGCCAACTCGTGCGTTACCATTGGCAACTGATAATCAGGATTTATGGACAGGTTCATGGAGTGATGCTTTTACTGTCCAGCACCAGACATGCACAAATTCTCTTCTATATAAAATCAAGTTTTGTTCAATATCAGAATAACCTGGTTCTTTAGCCTATAAGAGAATGTAAAAAAAAGAATGAACTGAACAAGATTAAGAAAAATGATATGGAATAGGCAATTAACTTCTAAACAAATAATTCGAATGCCTGAAAAGTAAAGAATGCTATTAAAGAGTATTTGAGAATAGGAAGTGAGTGCGTATGTGTGGAATACAAGCTGAAAGGGTAGCGGGTAAACTGAATTCCTTATCAGCTGGAAGATTCTCTCAAAAACCAAAAGTATCCCACACATGAAAGAATAAGAATCAGGGTTCAGGTGATTAAAACTGCAAATTGACTTGGTTTTGGAATCAAGAGTTCAAATCGGTTTCTTAAATTGCACGTCTCTAACAGATCGTCCGGAAGTTCATTTTTTTCTGGTTCCGAAACAATCAGCGGTTTCAGTCTAAGTTACAGACGAAACTCTTAACGATCTATTGCCAACACTCGCGCACATTAAATAACTTTATTATGGCGTTATAAATACCTTCAAATTAGTAATTCTTTATTTTTCTTTCAGTTTATTACAAAGAGTAACCATCTTTTTCGTTTGATTGACAAATATAAGAAAAAAGAAGTATCAAACTAAGCAGAAAAAAACATAGCAAGCCTCGAAAACAAAACAAACTTTATCTTTCTTTTTTCAAACAAGTTTCGAAAACTGGACAAATCAACAAATACTGTATCGAAACATCAACTTACTTGATATTACTCCACATGATTCTTCTATGAATAAACAAAATCCTAGTTATTCTCATTACCATGGGTATACAAATGAAGATGAATATACGAATTCGAAAGTCGTCGCAAAACGTGATTTGCAACACACGAGAGAAATAAAAAAGTAAGTATCTACACGTGGTTTGGGAATACATAGATTTCCCGTATGGCATTCAAATAAAGCAACTGACAGCATTACTTTCACACCATTTCAACTTTTTATCTTCCATTCCTTCTCTACTTATCTATTTATTCATCAACCATTAGGAATTGGTCCGAGTGCTAATAATTGATTTGAAACGGACATTGGGAAAGTTTCGGGAAATTTTTCATGGCTTACCCTTTGTTCCGAGAAAACAATTAGAGGTAGGATACTGCTTCAATGAGTGCGTGTAAGAAAAGGGTCGTTTATGGCTATTATTCGTCCTTTCCGCCCACGATTACATCTCTTGGTTCTGTTTGCCGCTTTCAATGCCGTTTTGCTAGGTCCATTTGTTTTGCAATTTAGCTGTATACTCGCAAAAACACCATCAAGATGGTGTAAAAAAAGGAGGCAAGTACATTTTTCCATAGCATTATGGTAAATAGTAAAGAGATTGTTGTAACAT
>JAPYYX010002743.1:0-14126 GCA_030522605.1 Cremastinae sp. B BG-2022a
TCCTGGACCTCCTCCTCCTCCGCCACCACCACCACCTCCTCCCCCACCACCACCACCTCCTCCTCCTCCACCACCTCCTCCTCCTCCACCACCTCCTCCGCCACCACCACCACCTCCTCCTCCTCCGCCACCGCCACCTCCTCCGCCACCACCTCCTCCTCCACCACCTCCTCCTCCTCCGCCGCCGCCACCACCAACATATTTACCACCACCACCGCCTCCACCACCGCCACCGCCTCCACCACCACCACCGCCTCCACCACCGCCTCCACCACCGCCTCCACCACCACCGCCACCGCCGCCACCACCACCACCGCCACCGCCACCGCCGCCACCACCACCACCACCACCGCCGCGACCACCACCACCACCGCCGCCCCCACCACCTCCTTCTCGACCACCCTCCACGTATTTACCTCCAGTAACAAGACCTCCAAGGCCTCAACCTCCTCCAGTGTACAGAACCACACCACCAATCTCAACGCCAGCACCAACATATCTACCTCCGTACAGGGGACCTCCGAACTACAGACCCGCGCCGAACTACAACCCCTCACCGAGCTACAGTCCTTCACTAAGGTTCAGTTCCTCACGGACCTACAATCCTTCACCGTCCCAACCAAGATACAATTATCCGAATCCGAATGCAGGTTAGACACGATCGCTAGTCGTTCGGCAGTCGTTCGCTCGACTACCGACTCCCACATCGCTCTGCTTCGATTCACAAGACGCTTTGCCCCGCGAACCGCCTGCTCTTATTTTCTTCATTCGGTGCTCATTTATCTCAGGATCGAGCACGCAGAGAACTACGGCGATGCGACCAAGAATTACCGCTCCACAGCCGAGACCAACAGAGAGCAGAAAATATCTGCCGCCCAACGGCGACAACAAGTATCTTCCACCGGTCGTCCAGAATCGATCGCGCTAGAGGAAGAACAAATGACGGGAAAAAAATATGCGCACTCTCCGCATTGCTCTCTCATTCCGTTTGATTGCCAATTTTATTCACTTCATCTCTTTTCTACTTTATTACAAATAATATGTACATATCATAAAAAAATACATTGACTACGTCTAGGGTGGCATAATCTCTAGCCAACGAACGACTACCATCCGTATCACAGTTATTTTTTTCAGGTAGACATTGTCATTGTCAGTCTCTTGGCAACATCCGCGCGTCGCGTCGTCACGGCGCTCTCCTGCCGAGGTTCGCATTCCGAATAACAATCTCGGAAATTCGGCGGAGCGTACGGAAGCACTACCGCTTTCGTCCCGGCCTCGTTCCTCGGCGTTGGAAACTCCAACGGGGACAGGCCATCAATATCGTACGAAAATATCACAATTTTCAAAATAAAACTAAACCTTCTTTCCTTAAAATCATAACAACAACAATAATAATAATAATAATAATAATGAAAGTAATTAAATAATAATTGCGGCGAATAAGGCATGATTGGCTAGAATGGCGTTTCGACGTATGCAAATTCAAAGTGTCATTTGAAATCAAAGTCGTTTGTAAGAAAATTTCTTGTGATTGGGATCGCGCCGTGCGACGTGAAGCATCATTTTTCCCGGTTTTGCAGCCTTGAAGATTTGGAGGGCTCTCGCGTGAGTTAGATCTTCCAACGCTTGGCCATTTACGGCAAGAATCTCATCACCAGGTCTCAGTGTACCCTCATCGGCCGCTTGTCCTCCGGTCATGATGTCTTTTACAAAAATTCCCATGTTCCCTCGGTTACTGTCGGAACCACCGACGATCGAGAATCCCAGCTTTTTGTTCGGCCCTTTTTCCAAGCACACCGTAATCAATTCTGCCGTGGGACCGCTCCATCTTGAAGATTTCGGAACAGAATTACGTTTTTTCGTTATTTGGAATTTTCTCATCCCCGTAGGCTGTGACTGAACCCTTTCATTGATTTCCCGGACGGAAATGCTTCGACCACTTTTTGTCAGCGCTCCGATAACTTCACAACGAACAGACTCTTGCTCGGAATTTTGGAGTGTCCAAACCGCTGAGTCGCTTCGCGTACGCTCCATCACGTCGCCCCAGGAGTCCCCGAATCTATCCTCGAAATTTCGAATCTCGTCTTGATAAACTTCCATTGCACTCGGCGTGGATATTCGACGTGATTTTTCGCTCGTGTCAATTTTCCTGTACTCATCGAGGTTCCAGGAGACTCCACGTTTTTCTATACCACTATCTCCGGATCCTGACGGAGGAATTACAAGAACTGGCCTTTTTACGGGTCGCCGACGTTCGACGTCAGTGTCCTCTTGCTCGATGCACGCGCGCGACCTCTTCGGGCTGTAATATCGAATCTTATCAGCTTGAACCTTCGCGACGAGTTTCGTCGCAGGAGGACTGTCCCGGCACGGAGAAGCCGCGTTATCCACGAGATTCATCAGGCTCGCGTTCCAGGTACGTTGTTTCCTCGACTTGCGACACTTCGTTCTCTCGGGTTCGATTCCTCTCTCGAAATTTTTCCTCTCGAGAGGATGACGCGTGATTTTTTTTCCCGGACTGTCTTTCCCATCACTGCTCTCCACTGCTTCCGTATCTTCCGCTTCTTCCGAGATGAGAGTCGTTTCCGTCATGATGCTCGCGTTGAGAGTGCAATCCTCCTCGCAACTTGTAACCTCGTGCCAATTTTCGGCTTGGCATTCAACTTGACGTTTAATATCGTCTTTCGGAGCGTCCGAACGTTTTTCGTCAATCTTTTTTTTGACGGCTTCTTCCTCAAATGGTCGCTGCTTCTTTGGCGTACTCATCGCCAGAGACAAATCGATACCCTGATAATCATCCATAGTGATCGAAAAAACTTGAAGCTTCGAAAGCTGCTCGCTATCCGGTGAATCAGCTCCGGCTCGCGTGCTGTCCGAATCGTAACCGCTTTCGTCGCAACCCAGCCTCAGTGTGCACATGAGTTCGTCCAGTGGATTCCCCTCGACGGATTTTCGAGTCTCTTTCCTAGAATAAAAATTACCAGTTATGTAAAATCCGTAAACACGTGAACTAACATTTTTCAATTACATGAGCCTAAAAACTATTATTAAAGAATGATTGAACAAGCAAGTAAACAATAATTTTAAAAGGGAGTAGATCAAAAATTAAAATTAAAAAAAGCAAAATAAAGTACTCAATTAGCCAAAAAGAGAATGTTCACACTTCTCTTTGCATATGAAAAATTTGATATATCTAGAACTTATTCAAAAATTTTGATTATTTCTCATGTACAGTACAAGCGCATCCACTCTACCATGACAAGAGAGAGGAAATTGTAAAATTTATAAAATTCAATTGAACTTAACAAAAATGTCTTTACCCTCAAGTACATATAGGAAAGTCCGATCTTTTTCATTTTTTTCTTGTGCTATAGCCCGAGTAATTTATCTTCAACGTTTACGTAAAAATAGAATTCATGCACGTGAGTATACGTAACGTATGCACCCTGTACATAAAAATGCGCCTTTTATCATCGATTACTCGAATTCTATATGAAAACAAAATATTTTATAGTTTTAATATTTGATTCTACCGTATATTCAATATCGTTGGCAATTTTTAAAGATGAACTGGAGGTAAAATTTCCGACAAAAGTGATTTTTTCATTCGGAATTGTTAAAATTTAGTCTTTATTTTTCTGTTAAGAAGTTGAAATTTATTATTGCGATACTTTGAATGATACTCAATAAGTTTTTTATGTTTCATCATCAATATCCATACTATTTATTGTTTAAGCAATTGAAAATCAAAAATTTTTAATGAAATTATTTAAACTCGGTTATTAACATTTTTCATGTGTACATACCAATAAATTGACGAAATTTGGCAGAAAGATTCTTTAATATTTAAACATGATGAAAAAAAAATTCAAGTAATTACTATCGTTTATTCGATATTTATAATTTTTGATAATTTTTCGTTTTCAATGAATCTGCATCAGAATACGTATCATATTCAATTTGTTATAACTTTTAAACAATTTAGTGAATTGAATTGAAATTTGCAGAAAAGCATTAAAGAGTTCTATTATCAGTGACTGGTCAAATTTTTAGATTGTTACCACCGTTTCGAGTTATCTCCAAGAATATTTCTACAAGTTAATATGAGTCAGGAGCCTTTTTAAGAAATTAATTTGCAACTAATTTAGAAAAACTAAATAAAAACATTTGTAATTACTTCTCGATTTTTTTCTCTCCGAAGAGAATTCTCTTGACGCTCGTCGATCTCCGATGTTCCCGAACATCGGCGATGCTTCCAGTCTTTTCCAGGGTAGCTCCGTTGCAAGATGACAGAAAAAGTTTCGATTCAAGTCGACCTCTGATGGCTCCCTCGCTTAGAGCTTTTTCCATTTTGTAATGGCCGAAATCGGTTTCTTCTTCGATCGGAACGTTTCTCTCCAATGTTCGAGCTCCTAGTTTGTTCCCAAGCAGATTTCGCAACGACTCGACTCTCGATATGCGCTTGGGCCTTGCGAAACTTGCGGGGTCGCGATCCAAAGATTCATTTCTCGCCTCGTCGATGACTTCCGAGCTATCGGACCTTCGCAACCGATCCCACTTACGGCCGACTCGTTTCCCCCAAGTCGAGATACCTGAATGTTCAAAATACAAATCTTTATTTATTTATGTACATGGTTATAAAATATTTATTAAAAAATAATGTTGCGTTTTTTAAAAATTTTTTTTATTAAGTTCATTAAATGAAATTAAATTAAAAACCTTTGCGAGCAGAAAATGAAATGGTTTCGTGATCGATGTCATTTTTCGTTCGCTCGTCGATTTTTTCGATCGACGACGGTTCCTCCGGATTGATTTCTTCTTGAGAAATTGGAGTAGCCGAGACCAATTGAGGACTCGTGTTAGGCCGCTTGAACAATCGCATTTTACCTGAAAAAATAAGTAAATAAATAAATAAACTGAAATTCGTTTCAAGGTGAAAAAATAGAGAGAAAATTATGGATTCGATATTAAATTTCAAATTGTGAATAAATCCCGGTTCGCGAAATTTATTAATTCGGGGTAAATGTAATTTTTGAAAAACCATTGAGGAAAATAAGATGAATGTGAAAGAGCAGAGCTTTGTACGGCGCGAACTGGATGGACGAGAGCGAATCCGATGGAAGGAGAAGGCGAGTTCGATGCCCGAGCTACGGACAGCCTCTCTTTCTTTGTTTTTCGCCAATCGACAAACGCCTCCGTCGCATTACGTCATCGGACGCCTTCGATCCTCCTCGTTCATTCTTTTACTCGAAAGATCGTATATAGTGAGGTCAACAAATATTCGATTCATTAAAAAAATATAATTTCCATTTGTGTCGATATCTTGAAGCTCAAAACGCGATCGCTATAAGAACACCTACGTATTCGCAATAAAAATCAGACTCCATCGTTAGTTTTTCTCTCTCAAAATATTATGAAAACAACTTTCGATCAATTAAAAAAAATTCTTTCCATTTCTCATGATACCTATAAGCCTACACTCTGTCGCAGCAAAAAACGTAACCATAAAATTTGCAAAACTATTTAAGCAAAGGTCGACAATATTTACGGAATTGCTACACTTTTTATCTGATCCATTTTTTTACTTGAAATAATAAGGAAATTAATATAACAAACAAATAAATAAGAACAGGGGGGGTACTCAAGAATATCTTTTTTTTTTATAATTTGTTAACTTGTTATTAGCTGTGACGTCTTATTTCAATTTTAATTTTTGTATGAATATGTATGTCTCACTCTCAAAGAAAATTATCTTTTTCTACCTGCTATGTTAATTCATTTTTAATTTTAATGTTTGTTTAAATGTGTTTTAAAATCGCCAAATATAATATTCTTAGTAAAGGAAAAACTGTTTGACATTAAACTTTATTTAATTTAGAAATATTAAGTATTTTCACCAAATTTTTAAGGTACCCCATTGTGCCCTCCCCCCTATCCTAAAAAACAAATAATAAAACGAAGAAACAAATTGGGGGAGCAAAATTCGATTAAATAAAAAAATATTTAGGCTTCCGCAAAAATCGAATTTCATATTCGTGGATAAATTCAGGTAGTTTCAAGTGTGTAGCATCTCTAGAATAATACTCGTTTTTTATTTTTCATGACGAGATATCAAATAAAAGTCATCGACAACATTTTTTTCCTATTGTTTAAAAAAATAGAATGCTGTTCAATATCGTGACCTGCAAATGGAGAATACAAAAATTCGATGCATAAGCTTCAGGTAGAACTCGAGTTTGTTTACCAATTTTCTAGCCGTCTGCGACGTTTGGTTAATGTTTTTACTCAAAATATCAAACAAAAAATTTGGTAAGAAAATCCAATATTTATACAGGCAAAATCGCTCATTTACTATGGAAAACACTGAAAATATTCACAATAACATTTCGATTGAACTTCAGTGTGTTAACCGAATTTTTCAGATTCCGATCTTCGTTTTTTTTACTCGAAATATCAAATGAGTATGAAAAATATTCAGATTATTGAAAAAACATTATTCTCTTCATCGATGATATCTTGAAACTCAAAACCACGATCCTCAGTGCGAATAACACTTACAATGTTCGCAATAAAATTCAGGTATAGTGAGAGTGTTTTTCCCCAATTTCTATAAGCAGGTATATACGCGACCTTTTAGAGCCGGCTTTTCTCCTTCGAAAATCGCCGAATGTAGACAATTCCTCAATACAATATTTGAATAGAATATACAAATAACGGGATTTCTTTTCTTTTCGAAAATACAAAATTTCTCAAACACGACGAAAGTGTATAATTTCACAAATATTACGTTCCAAAATTAATTTTTGAATACGAAAAAATAATGAATTACTGAAATATTTAGAAAAAAGAAAAAATCCCTCGAGATGAGAAAAATATTCATTAATCGATTTCCCGGTTAAAGAAAGCGATAGCACTTTTTTTTCGCCGGGGAAAGTTTCGGATCGTAAACCCGGTTGGCAACGCGCGCGAGATCCAAATAACATACACAAACTATAATTTCGAGGACAAACACAAGTCACGAGAAAAATTTCGCTTCGTAAAAGAACAAGAACTCTGCATATTGTAAATATATTCGGACACTTGTACTCTGGCCTCAATGACGAACAATGTCATACGACAAAGTGTGACAAAGAGAAATTTCTTTGAAGATTCTTCAATGTGAAATTCTTACCTCGATCACAAACTCCGCAAATAACGCATATTATATTTTAAATAAATTGTTTTAGTTTGATTTATTTTATTTTAACAATTTGACTCAATGTTGGTTAGAAATCTGTCGAAAATCAATAAATTTCTTCAAGTATTTTTGTTGTAATGAAAAAAATGTGAATGCAGGAGAGAAAATAATTCGATGAAAAATTGTAGATTTCCGCTCGAAACGCCGGTCTCATCGATACTGAAGAAAGTTTCGGAGCGCAGTGAGCGTCGTACCCCTCTCTCTCTCCTGGCTCCGAAACGAAAGTGGGGATGAGATGCACCTACGCTCTCCTCGCCCTTTTTTGTCCCTTTTTAGTCGACTCTTGCGAATCCGTCGGCGACTGCGAAATTCTCGTTTATCGGCGACAATTGGCCGCCGGCTCGTCAACGGTCTCGCCGTCGCGTCGAAGTGTAGCAAAGAAGAGTAATCGAAGGAGAAAAAATGAAGGCAATTAGGAGCGTCTATCGCATCGAATTTTTCGATATTTCACGGACGAGCGAGCCGATATTCCGTTTGGAAAGTCGCGGGGGCCGTTTCCGGCCCGCTGGGGGCGATCGCTGCATCAAAAAAAAAAAGAATTCTCATTTTTATAATTTTTTTTTTCTAGCTTTGCAACTCTTTTCCTTGTCCCGGCTCAGAATAGCGTGACAAATTGGAGACTAGAGTTCGCACGCGCGCGCCACATGCCGTCTTCGAGACCTTCCAATTTCATTTAATATCCGCTCGTCTTTGTGCGAGCTTCCTCACCCGTGAGGGCCACCGCGGAAGCCGGAAGCTAAAGAAAACGATGTTACCCCCTTCGAGTCATCGCGCCCTTTATTCCCGTACCCCACGGCGTCCGATCGACTCGACATTTTCCTCACTCTCGCCGAAACGTTTTTTTTCGCATCATTGCAAAAAGATAATTAAAATCCCATTATTTATAAATTATCTTTATACTTCTTAAGGATGTGCTGGAGATAACTCGAAACGGTGCTAAAAATCTGAAAATGTGACCATCAGTCACTGATAATAGAACTCTAGTGCCTCTCTGCAAATTTCAACTCAATTCACTAAATCGTTTGAAAGTTAAAAGTTAGCCTTATGCATGCAGATTCATCGAAAATGAAATTATAATAAATTCTAAATACCGAAAAAACGGAAGTAGTTACTTGTAAATTTATTCTCAAGATGTTTAAATATTCAAGAATTTTTCGGCAAAATTCCATCAATTTGTATTAAACAGTTTTTAAGAAATTATCCACTTATAAAACGAACTTTCCTCTCTATAAAACAGTATGCAAAACGATGATGTTTTGTTGAGAATTTTTTTCTATTATCAGTACGCATAAAAAATTTTAATAACCGAGATTAAACAATTTCATCTAAAAGTTTTCTTGTTTAATTGTTAAAATAATAAATAATATGGAAATTGTTGGCGAAACATGAGAAACCTATTGAATATCATTCGAAGTACTTATAGCACAATAGAAAATGTCAGCTCTCTAACCAGAAAAAAAGATTAAACTTTAACAAAAATCTGTATGAAAAAGTCATTTTTGTCAGGGATCGTACCTCCAGTTCATCCTTGAATGCTCGTGTTCATGTATTTAATTTATTTATTTAATATATTAAGTTAATATAATATGTTTCTTTCTTTCATTGTTTGCCATTTATCGGCTATCAAAAAAAAAGTGCATTTCATTTTTTTTCCGTGAAATTGTCAACAACGATGGAAAGTGCGATAACGATTTCGAAGGTATAATAATAATTATTATAATGCTTTTGTACGGATAGAATAATCGAAGAAAGTCAAGTGCCGCCAACGCAGTGCGGTGAAACACAGCTCGGATGTCCGTGATCGATTTTTTGTGGGATCGGCACCGGGGAACCCGAGCCTTGTACCACGTAACAAGTCGTGTCACACCGGTAACGGAAAAACGGGTTGCTGCATCGAGAACAATCCACACCGTCGTTCTGAAAATAGCAACACTTTTAGTCATTTTGATTTTAAAGACCCGATGGAATAAAATTAGCAACGAAAAATGAAATTTACTTAACTAAATAAATTTTACTTTAATAAACTTAAAAAATCATTCAGAACCGATTATAATGAATCTATATTGAAAATTCATTTTATTTTGACAGTTTTTAGTTTTTTTTCGTAAGCAGAGAATTATGTTAGAATAATTATATCATATTATTATAACCGATCGATATTCTGAAAATTGTTCAAATTATTTTTAGTAACACAATTTTCAATTCTTACAAAATTGTGTAAGCTATATTAATTTTTATTAATTCTTAATAACTTGCACGATTTTCAGAATATCGGTTATAATGATATTATTGTCAGATATATATGTATTTATCGTTCGAACTTCAAGTATTTAATATATAAAAATCATCAGTATCGCTGAGAATAGGATTATATATGAATACATTTTTTTACGGTGATGTCTCAACCCGACGATGATACCTTTTAAGGTAATGTTTCAGTCTCGTCTGCTGTGGACTGAATCGTAATGCACATCAATTTTCTTTAAAGAGGTACAATTTTTGATGCAAAAAAAGACTTTCAGGTTCTTTTTCCGATGCAGATCGATTTTATTCTCTGTTTTTTTTTCAAATTATTAAAGATTTCTGAGAAAACGGCAAATCTATTGTACGTTGGAAAAATTTAAATAAACAACGATTCAGAATTTGTACATTTACACTATCATATTGAATACCTGAAGGGTGTTGGAAATATTTTTGATAAGTTTATAGGTACAACGTACTCTGTAAAGTGGCAAAAAAGTCATGAACTAAAAATAAAAATTTAGTTTGTATGTTATTTAAATTTAATCCGCATGACGATACGATCGTTCCAATCCGGATAATAGGGAAAAATAAAAGTATTTATAAACTGTACAAAGAAATCTGCATATTTTTCCATAAATCCCCAATTAAAAAAAAAATAATTCCTAAAATTTCGTTGTGTAACTAAAATATTGAAATATGCCAAAGGATTAGAATAAAAAAGAGTCAACAAACCGGAGGATAGGAAGGAGGATACGGAAACGTTTGTAATCCCAATCCAAAGGTGATCTGCGGAACGAATTGAATTTGGGGTACGAGGCTGAGGCCACCGAAGGGTCCGTAAGAGCCAGGCGTCCACGGTCCCGGCCAGTTGGTTCCTGGTCCACCGGGTCCTGGCCCACCGGGTCCTGGCCAGTTGGGTCCCGGTTTGGGTCCGCCACCGGGAGGATAGCCCGAACCGCCGGTCCCGTGGCCACTGTGACTGTCGTTCGTCTTCGATGATATGTGATTATTTATCACATTGTTTATATCTATGTTGGTCGTGACATTCGTCGTGGGGATTTCCGATCGTTCAGACTTTGTCTCACAGTCGTCAGATAGACAGGTCGTCTCGTATTGCGTTATTATTTGACGCGTCTCCTTTGTCTTTTTCATACAACGCTTGTGACAGTCGTGAACGCACTTTGTACTCTCGCAATGCTCCATTCCGCACTCGTCGAAACACTTCATCGTTTCGCCTTTAAAAAAATCATTTCAATAATATCTCAAAAATTGTTTAATAATTATAATATTTTCATTTTCTTTCAACATAATTCATAAAATAAAAAATGTCACGTGTAAACAATTCTTTCATAAAATTTATTATACGACTTTAGTTTATTTAAATAATAAAATAGAAGAAAAAAAACAATAATTATTATGGAAAAAATGAATGATGGGAAAAATAAATAAAAAATTATTTAAAAAATCTCTCTTCCCATATTTTTAACAAAAAAATGAAAAAGCAGTTAAAAAACTTTAATATATATAGAGCGAGATTTTTGGAGATTTCCGATCACGACATTAAGTACTTACCGTTCTCACTATCGTGATCTGCGTGCAAATGATGTCGTTTTTGTCGTTTAAGGCACTTAATGTATGTCCTGTAATCAGGGTGTTGACATCTGAGGAGTAGCTTGCGTTCCTCAGGAGTCGCGGAAGGTGGACCCGGGGAGGTCGTTTCGCCATCCTCGGCGCGACTCTTTGCCGCGAGGCCGAAAATAACGAGGACTAGGAACAGAGTCGCCCTTATTGCCGAACTCATGGCGACGAGGCGAGACTAACGACGGAGAAAATTATTTTCGCCGCCCGAGTTTTATACCAAGATTCTCAGGTAAACGACCCTCAGCCCGAACTCGTGTTTACCCGGAGGATACCGGCCGTTGCACTCCATTTTCTGTCTTACCCCGGTGTCGGCAAATTTGCACTTCTTATCGCAAAAATTCTCGCGTACTTGTCGACGAACCCTTCCGTACAAACCTTTCCTATCACCGAGAAACAAACAAACTCTCCACTATCAGACCAAACAAATCACTCTCTTCTTTTCTTCCCATTATTTAACCGAGTTTTCAGATCGCACCTGATGGTTATACATTTTTTACTTCATTAAAATTCATTTTTTATGTCGAGAGCCAGAAAAAGATAGAAGTAAACTCCATTCTACGCATAAGTATATGAAAATTTATTATCGGATCAAGAACTTTTTTGCTGTTTTTAACGAAATAATCAAATTTACATTTTTTTTTAAAACAGGAATTTTTTACGTGAAACTGTAAACTAATTCTATGTATGTACAATATACATATAGGACCTACATTAACAAAATTTACTGATATTTGAATAACTTTTTTTAAAGTAATTAAAAGCTCATCTGACAAGATGTATGATGGAAATTAACGTTGGTGTTCGTATAGACTTAAAACTGAATATGAAAAATATAAAAAATTCAGAGTTTCTGAATCTGAAGATTCAAATTCTTGAGAGGCTTTCCTAAGTTATACATAATGGCGAAATCTTAGAAAGAGGCGTCTGATATTTTCGTATGGGTGTACCGGAACGTCGTGGGATAATCGTCGGTCAATGGCTTTGTGGAAGAAAAATTTGCCATCTCGCTATCGAGGGTGTCCTCATTAAGGAAATGTGTCTTAACGAAAATTGAGCAATCATCGTACAAATTTTATACTGAAAGCGATGTATGCAATTGTCAACTATACATATAAAAACACCACCAACAGACAAAAGTACTGCCACCATCATGTCTGTAACATTTTTTATGATTTCGAGCCCAGTACAGTATATTTTTAGCTCTCTATAAATATTGTCAGATAAAATTTGCAATTTTCAGACATTGTAATATTATTTTAGTTATACTATAGCTAATCCACCATCAGATGTTGTCCTGCTGACGATTTTCACCCTCATGGGAGTGGAAATCGTGTATGAAAAAAATTAAGATCGTATTACCTGACTAAAGGTGTATGAACACGATTCGAGCTTCTAGTATAATAATTATAAATGTGTCCGAGAAATTTTTCAATTGCAATATTTTTCCAATTTTCGCCGTGAAATCACGGAAAACTTATCAAGAAGGTTCAAAAATGTGATTTTATGCAAGTTTTGCGTGATTTTACGGCGCAAATTGAAAAATATTGCAATCAAAAGATTTTGTTACCAAAACTCGGACATACTTATAACCAGAAACTTGGATATCGTGTTCAACATAATGACAACAATTGCGTCAGAATTGTAGACAATTATCTTCATGATTGAATAAATTAATATAAATAAGAGAGAATTTTTATTTTGGATTTTCTCAATTTTTCGACATTTTTTATATCTTCATAAGATGAAGTTTTGAATAAATTTGCACTTTTTCTATTTTTTTGTGAACTTGTAGAACAATAAAATACTCAGATCAATTTAGTTTTTCTGTATTTACGTTTTTTCATACACATCTGTACTTAATAAAAATACAAAGAAGTTTTGAAAATATTTTACCGGAAAACCACATAAAAATAAAAAACACAAAGGTGTATATGTAGTTAAAGTTGAACGACTTTTTTTCAATACCCTAATAAATTGAGATCATTGCTGTCGCTGTTGTCCCGAAATGTCAATAGTAATCTTTTTATGGATTTTTGTCATTAAACGTGTACATAGTTCAGGAAATGACGCGTTGGCCTACTCAAAAACGCATTCCTAGTCGCACATTCGCTACTATAAGTATCGGTAGAGGAAAAAGAGGTCGGAAGCGCTCCTCATCAACATTCGTGAAGATCGCCCGTACGGTACCCCGTGCATGCGCCACACTTTCCATCGTGATTCGGGCTCGATTCCTCCGACTCTCGGACTTGCCGGTTCTAGGGAGGGAGATCACGGTTCTGGAGGGGGAAGCCGAAGTAACGGGCTCGGGAGGGACCGACGATCGGCATCGCGAGGAGGCCCATCCACGGAAACATACCTGAGAGAGACAAACGTCGCGGAGAGGATTTTTATCTCCCTCGTTCCTTGCGCTTGCGCACAACGCAACGAATCGCGAGCCCTACACACTATTTCAAAAATTTATCCTTTCGTACTGAATAAAAAATTTTAAAAATATTTTTCATGCATCGGAAGTTCATTTTGAGCTAATACATTGAAATAAAAAAAATATGTAAAATGCACAATACGATTAGTACGTACAGATATTAAAAATAAATTTTATTATACTGATGTTCCTGCTAATTATTATTGTAAATTATTCATCGAATTTCTCAATGACGATGAAGCGTAATTATTATCCTGAATACGTTATTCGTATTAATTTTAAAAGTTAAAAGTTGTTAATTAATATATTTGCGAAAACTCGTTTCATCAATATTTAAAAAATGTTCAAGTCTACGTGTGTGTACGTAAAATAGATAAATGCAGCAGCAAAAATAGATAAAATAGATACGCAGAAACTAAGAATAAATTTCATTACATATTTGTCATGACTATTCATTGTTTTCGATGGTTCATGAAATGTCTCAATCATTATAACATTTTAATAATACATCACATATTTATTAACAATTTTAAAAAAATGTTTAAATGACTGTCGTATTCGAAGACTCACTGTCAGTAT
>JAPYYX010002745.1:0-16860 GCA_030522605.1 Cremastinae sp. B BG-2022a
CAAGACATTCGAACGAAAATACAAAAAAAAAATAGCCAAAAACCATGGAAACGTGTTCGATGGGTCGATTACATATATACTCAAAGCATGCTCCAAAATACATATAGAAAGAGATTTAAAATTACAGGCAAGTAGAGTCAGAGGGACAGCACACCGGAAAATCGCGATCGAAGAGTCGGAATCTGAAAAAAGAAAAATGATATACATGTATAAAAGCAATTAAGGAAAATAGAATATTAATTTGTATAGGTTATTTGGGAGCGAAAAAAGTGAAAAAATACGATGAGGTGTGTAAATGATGTTTTTGCTTTCTTTCGTCGTTTAGAATTTTTACGCCCGTCATGGCCCAATACATGTAATCCATCCATAAGTAGCTAAAAGGTCGGTGTGACTTGTACCAAAATTGGCTATTGAGAAGCAGTTTATTCCGAGGAAGAGCTATTCCTTATTACAATTGTCCCTAAATTTGTGATTTTATATACAAATTAATGAATTTAATTATTATCATCACTACCATATCGATTAATTTATTAAATCTCATTTATCATGTAATTATTAGTATATGTGTATTTGCAATAATTGCTATAATCATTTTTTATTCGGGAGACATTGTGCAATAAGATTTTTTTCGTACAATTACGCTTATTTGTCATAATCTTTTAATTTATGAAAAATAGCGGGTATTCGAGAAAATCAGTGAGCATTGACATATCCAAAAAATATTGAAATCGTTAGATAGTTAAAAAGTTAGTAAAAATGACATTTTTTAACATGTAAAGAATTTGTTTTTAAGAATTTTCTAAAGTAAGCCTGCACGTAACGATTGTTAATTAATTCGAATATTTTTTATGTAATTCATTCACTGAATAGTGTAAACGAATTAAACCTCTCAATAGCCAATTTGAAAAATTCCGAGCACCCGAAAATCAATGTTTTCCATTCGTAGATAAAGTGAAAAGAAGAAAAAACAGAGCATAGTCGAACTTTGAAGAAAACGAGAAGATAACATTATGTACAAAGTAATGAGAAGAAAAAAATGATAATTTAAAAAAATGGTAAAATGAATGTTCGTGCTTGTAGGAAGATATCTTGTCGTATATGTTTATCGTCATATGAATATTCTACATATATTTATTCTGGACATTATTATTGATATTAATTATTATTATTACATTTATTATTGATGCTGTTATTCTTATTTTAAGAGTTAACGATGAGATCGTTTCTCCGATTGTTTCATTTTGATTTTTAAGCATGCCAAATGGTATTAATAAATATTAAAAAAAAAAATATTGACGCCGTGACGTATAGCAAGACGAAGATTTAAAAAATCCCAACACTGCGGCGAGAGCTGAGAGTAAAAATAAATGATTAGACCACACAAGCTATACCAGAGCAGTATTCGCATATTTTTCAGTGACGATTTGCATGTTGATAAAAAGAAAGAAAAATGAAAAAGAGAAAGAAAAAGTGCTCCGATGTCTCTATGGGTTTCACCGTCAGAACGCAATATTTTTTCACCGCAGAAACCCTCGATGTATAGTCACGTAAAGAATGAAAAAAGATATATATAAATAAGATCGATTCTCTAGCCAAACTTTTCATTATTAATTATGCAAGTCCAATCGATGTCAATGGCCGTGTTTATTGTGATGTAAAAAGCCCCAATGCCAAGGCATATGCAAAACAAAATAATAATAATAATAGTGTTATAACGATACATACCACGAGGAAACAGCAACAACAACAGCAACAATAATAATCATAGCCATTCATGCGAATAAAATGATAAAAATTAATGAGTTCTTGTTTACGTAATTTTTCCCATTCACAGCGTAATCCCATAGATCTGACACTTTATCCGAATCTATCTCACTCCGTAGAAAAAATCGATTTTTTCAAATTATTGTGATTATTTTTAATTCCTAGAATGATGGTGTCAAATAAATAGATAGATCAATAATCTTGTACTGACTCCAACATATATATATATATATATATATTTTATACAATTCGACAATACATAGAATATGATCATATAATTTATGCATTATGCATCGTTTGCCTTAATATTATTGTGTTTGTGGATTAATATGCTCAATACTTTGTCAGTAGCGAATCTTACGTAAAACATCGTTTTTCATTGCTCTTCAGATTCATTCATGGAAGATTCGGTTACTCCTGCGCTTGCTTTCATCATTGTTATTTCTAAATCACATTTTTCTTTCAATCGCTGCATTACGTACGCATGCATCTCTTTTTCGTGTCTTTCTTTTAGAAGGTACAATCTTCTATCGTAGTCCATTAATCGCTCAATTCGTTCTTTTTTATGACGGGTTACATCATTTGTTTTTGAATTTAAGTGTTTTTGCACTGTAAAACAAAAATAACATCAACAAGACTGATTTCACTCATGGATAAATAAATAAGAATAGTGAATTACCTGCGCTAAGGGTTGAAACGGAGGTGCTGGGCTCTTCTTCGTGTTCCTCAGTGATCTCTTCCGTTACTTCTTCAATTATTTCAGTGTCTTTTTCTAAACTTTCAACCACCATCTCTTCCTCGCTCTCCCTTATTAAGTCATCAACAGTTAAATGTTCTTCGGTCACTGTCATATTACTTTGTCCTGTAAGGAGTAAGAACAAAAATATTAAGTCTGAGTTAACTGAGTCCGAGTACTCTACATATGTGTTTCTGATAATTACCATTTGATATTTGTCCTGGAACACTTGACGAATATACATTTGGAGCAATTTCAGCAACCATTGGATCTGTTTTCAAAGGAGCTTCAATGAGACTATTGTGTGTCGTAAGCAGTGACTGCTTTTTTTTTATTAGGGCTGCTTTTTGGCCTTGTTTTAGATTCGTCCACAGTTTTTTTAGTTGGAAGATGTTTCGCTAAAAAAACGAAATAAGATTTCAAATAAATGATTCCAGTAATATATTAGGATACCATAGAAAATTAGATTTCCTACCGGCTCTTCGACAATCGGTGAAGAATTGTATTGCTCGCAAATTTCTGCCCAAGCTTGTTCTTTTTGTTGAAGAGACGCCGAAGTACTTTTTTTACTTTCAATTATATATGCGTATGCTTTTAAAATTTCTAAAAAAAATTGCTTCTCAGTTGCCCTATAATTCCGTCCCTTGGTTTTTGTGGCCATTTCAATCCATTTAAATTTCACTGAAAACTACATATGATTGTATTGTACGACAGACCAAAAAAGCATCAGATATATAGAAGCCAAAAAAAATTATAAAACTATACCTATTTTAGAATTAATAACATATTCACATCAATTATTAAATCAAAAATAAATTCACGTGGAAAATAACAATGGAAAAGAGACTATTGATGGTTAGAAAACACTCATAAAAATGAAAAAAGTAATGAATAGATCAAGAAATTACAAAATTACAAATGAAACAATAGCAGAAATTCGGGAGCGCGATGATGTAAAAAACAGTAACGAAGATAAAAAAATGGAAAAACTTCCACAACGAAACGAAAAGTAACGCGGAACAACAAACTCGTAATGACATCCACGCGAAATAAACAGTGAGAGCACCACGCGTTGTCTTTTTCGTCGATCGAACAGGAATCTTTGTGAACAAATTCAAAAATGTGTTTTCAACATCTGATACAACAGAGATTGATGATTAGAGCATTTTCGGCTGTCGATAAAGTAATTTCATTTAAAAAGTTGAATATACAATTGTAGTATGTATAAACATCTGTACGACAATTACAGCTGTAAACTGTATACGCGATTACGTATACAATTGTACTAAAATTATTTACAAACGTGACCAATTGTTTTCAAACTGCACCGCACTATGTTGGTAATGTAGTTTTCTTTGAATTGAAAAAAATTTTAATTTGAATACATACCTGTATTAATAAAGTAGCGTTCCGTTCACTTGTAGCAAGTAGTGCTCCGTTCAGCGTTACTCCAAGACTTGCATCAGCATAGTATAAATTCCCGTTCGGAGCTACTCCGATGCTTTCAAGACCCGAGATATTTTTTATCGGAAACATAATGAAAGAAATTTTATAATTCGAAAGTTGAAAAAAAATGTTTCAAGACATTTTTGAAAAAAAATTCTGTTTTTATTGTCACGGAACGACAATTGAAACAAAATGTATATCTTTCATCGTGTATTTCATGTTTCTAACAAATTTAATTTTTTCATGTGAAATTACACTTACTACAACATTTTTGTTATGAAATTTAAATTTCGCTGTTAAAAAAATCAAATGGAAAATGTATTTTTGTTTTTTTATCCTCTTTAAACAAATAGAATTTTGTTTACTAAACAAACATTATTTTCAATGGTATATTGTAACACGAACATTCGAGTTTTGCCATCACAGAAGAGTCAATCCAACAAGAATTTACTTTTTCATTGTTTTAAACAAATTGGATTTTTTAAATAAATTTTAGTATAAATAAATGAAGAAATAAATAACATTTCGAAAATTAATTGAAAGAAAATGTATACGAAAAGAAGATATTTTGCACAATACGAACTGGTGATTTGAAAAAAATTGCAATTTTTGCAGTAAAATAAACAAGATACATTTACAAGTTTCGCACAGTTTTACCTCAAGCTCCAATGAGTCGCGCTCAGTCAGTCCGCGATCGTCGACACCACCGCTTCGTATTCTCACGTGCAAAAGCATTCACCGGCGCAATCAATAAATAACTAAAAAAAAAACTAATTTAGACAAGAATAATAAAATAAAGTATTTCCACTTGCGATGTAATAGTCCGAAACTTGTCTTTTTACTGACAATAAACATTTTTTTACGAAAATATATCACTATTAACTTAATCGCGGTAGAGAGCAATATTTAAATAAACTAGGCAAGATTCCATTTACTCAAAGATCTTACTGTGCCTGTCTGATATCGCGTTGATTGCGTTTTCCTTACGTAAGTAGTGATTTGCGAAGGTTTGCCAATGCAGTCACGCATTGTTTTCTTTTTTCTTCCTCCTCTTCTCATTTCTTAGCTTCTCATATCGTGTGCGTGAAAAATAAACGGAGATCGCGAACGACGATGATGACTCGAAAAATATAGAAAATCTGCTAATGGTAAAATTCATTGGAAATAATTCTGATAAAAAAAGTGAGCGATTTTTGTCATGTATATAAATTGTTATTGTGATATGAAAAAAGTTTGTGACGATTCGTAACGATTAAAAGCTACTAAAAAAATTAATTGCAATATTTTTGTGTGGCAAGTTTAACTTGAAAATTTAGGCCGAGATTGAAAATATATTTTAAAAAATGACTGCAACGGACGAGAAGGAGCCGCTGATAGTGGCAAGTGGAACAGCATCAACGAGTGCCTCGACGGTCCAAAGAATCTCTTACGATGCAGTTGCTTTTGTAAGTCACCGTCCCTCGAAATAAAATTCACGAGGATCTCATCCCAGTAGGAATTGTAATTTTTTCTACTTCCATAAAAGATTCTTATGGTAATCGAAGGAAAATACATTTCCAACGTCTAACCGGATGAGTTATATAAGATCGGGAGCCCTCGAACGGTCCACGTGAGATACTCTCTCGCTAAATGGATTCTGCATAGCAGTTTCGCGGATCGTCTCACCTTCTTTTTCCAGTATTAACATACTCCTACGATTGCGTGATTGAAATATGCCGATTACCTTGGCGGTGAAACGATCATTCATGGAACAAATACCTAAACAAAATCGAGTTAAAAAAATGTATGATCAGAGTCCACTCAATTTTTCTCACTTAATCAACAATCTGTAATTAGTCTTTTTTTCATTAATTCAAAAATCTGCGATTAATTTATTCGAAATCGATTTTTCAAATACCTTATAGACTTGTTTTTGAAAATATGAATGAATCCGCCGACAAATTTTCGTGTGTCGCCTGGGAATAACAGTGAAACCTTACGATGTAGACAGGGAAATGTATACGGAAGGTGAAGAGCTCGGGCTTCTCCGGATTAAAAAAATAAAATAAAATAGAAGAAATAACGAGTGTAGTACAAAAACGATTCTACGATAGCAATGATTGAAAAGAGACCAACACCTTTTACGCGGTGATCATTTTCAAATGAATAAAAATGAAATTTTATGACAGTTCGACCCAAAAGACGATACTCACAGGGGTGAATCCCGATCGAGCGGACCTGAGGCTATTCTTCGCATGGATCCGATTCTCTCTTCCGCTTCGAATAGAGACAGAACACTTGAATCCAGCGAGAGAATAACTTATACCTGGAGCGACGTGAACGTTTATTACGCCAAGAAGAAGGATCGCTTCTGGGATAATTTTGGCCTTTTTCGGAATAAACGACCTATAGAACAGAAACACATTCTTAAAGATGGTAAACCTCTACTGATCTCGAACAAGTTTTTCTCTATTTTCATTGCCATTTTTTTGCTCAAGTCAAACTCGATATAATTTTTCGAAGGTTCGCAGTTTTCATTTCATTTTTTAACTGTCCTATCGCCTTTTTTTCTCTCTTCTTTTTACACCTCTTTGCACTTTCGCAGTATAAGATTAAATTCAAAAATCAGGTTAAAACGGAAAGACTCCCGCGTTCTAGATTTCCTTGTGATTTCTTGATTTTCAGTTTTTTCTTCGTTTAAAATTGTGTAATTACAATATTTAACAATATTTTGAATATTGTGTAATTGCAATATTAAACAATATTTGTTTAATATTTTATATTTTTTAATTTCCGTTTTTTTTTTTCAAGTTTGCGGCGTCGCTTATCCTGGTGAACTTCTTGTTATAATGGGTTCATCGGGAGCTGGAAAAACGACGCTGCTAAATACGTTGACTTTTCGACCGGCTCGTGGAATTACGGTTTCTGGAGTAATGGCCGCGAACGGGCAACGCGTCAGTCCTAGTGCATTAATTTCTAGGACCGCGTACGTCCAACAGGATGACTTGTTCGTTGGTACACTCACGGTCAGGGAGCACCTTCTTTTCCAAGCGATGGTCCGCATGGATAGGAACATCCCTTATCGCCAGCGACTGAAAAGAGTCAATGAAGTCATTTCTGAAGTTAGTAAACAAAATTTCGTCGTAAGCATTATCAATATAAATAATATGAAAAGATTTTCAAAGTATTCAAAGTAAATGATATTTTCTGCATGATGCATAGAAAATAATACGATAAACATTAGTAATTCCAATGTATGAGTTTGAAAAGTTATGTAACGAAATTATTTCATAAAAATTGTAAAATTAATTTGTTTTACGTTAGCTCGCTCTGACAAAATGCAAAAACACCGTAATCGGTGTCCCGGGACGAGTAAAAGGTTTGTCAGGTGGAGAGATGAAGAGACTGTCCTTCGCTTCGGAAGTCTTGACTGATCCGCCTCTCATGTTCTGTGACGAGCCAACATCTGGCCTAGATTCGTTCATGGCTCATCAAGTGGTCTCGGTTCTCAAAGATTTGACCCGTAAGTTAAAATCATAATTTTACAAACACTTTCATCCATAAAAAATTTGTAATTTTGTAAACTTGAAATTTTAACAGATCGGGGAAAAACAATAATCGCGACGCTTCATCAACCATCCTCTGAGCTTTTCGCACTTTTTGACAGAATTTTATTGATGGCTGAAGGTCGCGTAGCTTTTATGGGAACTCCGGAACAAGCTTGTGCATTTTTTAAATCGTAAGTTTGTAAATAAATAAATAAAATTAAAAATAAATGCGTGCAATAAGCCGAATAAATAAGATAGTCCAGGAAATATTAAAATTAATAATTATAATTATTTAATCCTGAGAAATAAAATACGCGCTCGGTAGTTGTTATTATCTGTAACTCATTGTAACAACTATGGGAGATTTATCAAGCGTTTGGTACATATAACGATGAAAATCTTGAATGAACACGTTACGAGTTACAGAATCTTACCAGTTGATGATTAAAAATATTGATTAATCATTTTTGTTTCAAAGGATGGGAGCTGTTTGTCCGAGTAATTACAACCCAGCGGATTACTTCGTCCAAGTCCTAGCGGTGGTACCAGGCCGAGAAGTATCTTGTAGACACGCGATTAACTCGGTCTGCGATACTTTTCAGCGGAGCGATCATGGAGTGAAAATTGCACTAGAGGCTGAATCTGTAAGTGGCGAGTTCGAGGATTCCTTGAAAGAATTAACATCCAAAGGCAAAAAAGGCAGCTCACCGTATAAAGCTTCTTGGTGCGAACAATTCCGTGCCGTTCTCTGGCGCTCCTGGGTCTCTGTAATAAAAGAACCGATCCTCATCAAAGTTCGACTCCTCCAAACCTTGGTAACAATTATTTCCATTTTTTTTTTTTTTTTTTTTTTTTTTCATAATTAAGTATAATATTATGAAATTTCAAATGTTTCCTCTCTCGTCAGATGGTTTCTCTTTTGATTGGAGTCATTTACTTCGGCCAAAAACTCGATCAGGACGGGGTGATGAACATAAACGGTTCTCTGTTCATATTTCTCACAAACATGACGTTCCAAAACGTCTTTGCAGTTATAAGTGCAAGTATTACAGTCGATTTTTATTTTCATTGTCCCAATTTTTCTTACCGTTTATTTCTTTTTGTAGGTCTTTTGTGCAGAGCTACCAATTTTTCTGCGAGAGCACAGGAATGGAATGTATCGAACTGACATTTATTTTCTATGCAAAACTCTCGCAGAGGCTCCAATTTTCATCGCCGTGCCTTTGGTCTTTACCACAGTCGCTTATCCGATGGTTGGCCTTTATCCAGGAGTGGAGCATTTTTTCATTGCAGCCGGTATCCTCACTTTGATCGCGAACGTTGCCACTTCTTTTGGTAATTGCCTGATAAAAGAAATATCATTTATTAAAGGAGACATATTTTTCAAGGAAAAAATTAAGTAAATTTAATTCAAGATCCTGATTCGTCGACGTAACTACTTTTTTTATCGATGAAGGGATTAATATCGTGGTAAATTCTTGATGCGTAATCTTTCAGGTCTGATAGAATTACATCTCGCGAGTAAGGGATCTCATCTTACAAATCCTTGAAAACATGTTTTTCATTAGAGCTATTTAAATCTTTTTCCTTATTTCTTACTTTTGCAAATACGCGGTAAACAAACTTCGAGATTTGGAATACGTGATTTTAATTATTTTTCAGGATATTTGATCTCCTGCGCGAGTACAAACATTTCCATGGCACTCTCCGTCGGTCCACCAGTTATCATTCCATTCTTGCTTTTTGGAGGATTTTTTCTCAATACCGCGTAAGTCAGAATTTTTTTGAATCATTAATCTCGTGAAAGTAGCGTTTTTGATTTTCAAAATTCTTTCCAGTTCGGTACCATCTTACTTTAAATGGTTTTCCTATCTCTCCTGGTTCCGTTATGGTAATGAAGCTCTTCTGATCAATCAATGGTCCGATGTCGATTCGATTGCCTGCACTCGTAGCAATGCTACGTGTCCCAAAACCGGAAATATGGTTCTACAAACATTCAACTTCAAAGAGGTGAGTTTCTTATAACAAATAAATAGAAAGATAATTATTAATCAATTTTCGTCGTTAACAGGAAGATTTTTGGATCGACATCATCAGTTTGGTCAGTCTCATCGTAGCTTTTCGTTTCTTGGCTTTTCTGGCTTTGCTTTCAAAAACTCTGAGGTCAAAGTAACAGAAGAAAATATATTTAGTTATAAGGAAATCCAAGTGCGCAAAGTCAGAGGAAGGAGATAAAATCCTCAAACGTAATATCCGGCTTCGATCGAGAGGCGATAAATATTTCTAATTGTCAAATTTTTTTAGTCATTCAATTTAAAAAATAATATATTCGCAACGCGCGTTGCTGATGTATCGTAAGAATAATTTATCCATATAGCACTTTTATAAAAAAGAAATTTTAGTTATCTCTCATGGAGAACATTTTTTAGATAAATATAAAGTTAAATAAAAATGTATAAAAATGAAAACATAATGAGACTCTGAATATTCTTTTGTATTTCTCTCCAAATGTTCATTTGCAGAGTACGAGGGACGATGAATGCTGCATATAATATAAGATTGACTGTTTCATCAAAATGACAAATTCATAATTGGTATTTCGACGAGTAACTGCTTCATATCACTGAAAATTCCTTCACTATCGACTCTGAATGTTTCTTTGTATTTATCGCCAAATTTCAATCCACCGAGTACGAAAGACGATGAATGTTAGATATAATACATCTTGACAATCGCACGATTTTGACGAGTAACACCGCAGAGTTGGTGCGAAAATAAAAAATAAAGGGAATAAGTAAAATATTGAGAAACGAATGGCCGTTGTCTCATCGCGAATCGTCGAAGCAGAGTAAACCGCGTGCTCCGATATCCGTTGTAACCGCGATGACCGAAAACCGGTTGACAATTACACCGTGTGACCGCACGCGAAGAAAGAAAAGAATCGTCTGCAAAATAAACGAAAAGTAAAAAAACGGATACAAGCGTGTAGGTGAGCGTCTACGAAAATCTCTCAGGTCGAGTCTCGTTCGGAATTCTACTACTGATGTATATTGTGAGAATCGAGATAGATCAGAGATTAAGTTTGTCTCACGCTCCATATATCCGTATCGTGTTATAAAACGCGAAAGATATCCGCAACGAACGTACAAATATCTTCAATATTGAAAATTGAATCTCATGTGAAATTTTATATCAGTCTCATAGCCTGGTACGCATTTTTTCAATCATTTTTTTTCCATTATTATCATTTTCTAATTTTTTCAACAATAAATCAAATGAAATCAATAAACATCAAGATAGAAGCTTAATTGATTGTTGGTCGCTTCTCATTCAGCTCTGCAACGATGAAACGTGGTCCAAGTACGAAGTGCCAGGCCCAAGCCGAATGTATAAGGTTTCGGTCTTCGATTACCATAATCCGGCGTGTCGGGTACCTGTAAGAAGGTGCAGGAATATTTTCTTTAATGAACGAAGAACAAGTGTGATTAACGATAAAAAAATAATTGCGCGATAAAAATGAATGATGACAAATAGTTTTTTTATAAAATTTGATACGGAGCGGATTTTTGTTAATCGGAGCAATTTTTCGCTTCGAACAAAAGAAGAGGGCTGAGAGGACGAGCTCCCTTCCATATGGAAAATCCAGCGTACGGAGTAATCTGTGGGGGGCAACCCTTACGCAGTCGTGTACGGCGAGCTATCGAGATCGCAGTCGCGTCTCAGCGCTAAGGTTTCCCCTCACGCGCCCACAAAAATACAGCGAAAGGCGAACGAGAAAATAGATGAAGCTTCGCGACCTCATAAATATTTTTGTTTTTTTAGTGCGTTATTGTGCATAAATTAATTAGTGCGATTAAGAAATATTCCTTTGCGCGATAAAATTGCTCTTTGAAAATGTTTGAAAGTTCGCCGGACACGACAATTCCGAGACTCTTCGATTCCAAAGGTGTCACACTTTCTTGGAGAGATCTCTCGGTTTACGTGATGGATCATGGTAGCAGTATTTGCAAACAACTCGTAAACAACGGTAAAGATCTATAAACATTGTTAGAAAAACAAATGAGCAATAATTAGTGCAATCGTTTGGTAATTTTCAGTCCGTGGTGCGGTGAAACCCGGCGACTTGACGGCGATTTTAGGCGGAAGGTATCTGTTGTTTTGCGTAAAAAAATTTTTTTTTTTTCTAAATCAAAATTGTTCTTGGATTTAGACAAAATATATTCGTGTGTCGTAGTGGAGCTGGAAAAAGTTCGTTCATGACAGCGTTGGCATTGCGGACTGGGCGTGAGTGACATTACTGAGCACGCCTTGCATTCTTTAAAAAAGTAGTCAAACATTTTTACCTTTTAGCTGGGATCGTTGTTCATGGTGACATCCGAATAAATGGACAAATACCGGGTCCGTCATTTATGAGACATTGCAGTGGATTTATGCACCAAGAAGACATATTTATTGGAACAATGACAGTTTTGGAGCACATGTGGTTTATGGTAAGTTCTGAAACATGTAATAAAATGTTATATTTTTAAAAAATGACCATTCTATAATATAAAATTAATTTTATAAATTAGGCTCGTATGAAACTGGACAGAAGGATGGAGAATCGGGAAATTCGAGAAAGAGTAGACAACCTTTTGCAAGAAGTTGGTTTGTCCTCGAGAAGAGATGCGAGGATCGGGACTGGAGGATTCGATAAAGTTTTATCAGGCGGGGAAAAAAAACGTTTAGCATTCGCCACTGAGGTATGTACGCGAAGAAAACGAAATGTATTTTGAAACTATGTCTAATCTGGACATTTTATTTACAGTTACTTACAGATCCAAAAATTTTATTCCTCGACGAACCAACAACGGGCCAGGATTCTCATTCCGCGAGCGTGCTCGTTTCTCAATTGACGGAATTCGCTCGTCGGGGACGAACCGTTTTGTGCACGATTCATCAGCCAAGTTCAGCAATTTTTGACACATTTCATCGCATAATTCTCGTTGCCGATGGACGAATCGCCTTCGCTGGAACGCGAGAGCAAGCGTTGAAATTTTTCTCTAGGTAAGTACATTTTCTTTTTTGTGTCGAGTGATGATTGTAATTTTCACTTACTTTCTATTATATTTTCCAATGAAAGACAGGGCCACGAGTGTCCAAACAAGTACAACCCTGCGGATTTCCTCGTCGCGACATTGGCAATCGCACCCAGGGACGAGGATTCCAGTCGAAGAATCGCGCAAAGGATTTGCGACGCTTATCTCTCCAGCGATGCTTGTCGTGAAATGGACGTAATTTTACAACTGGAACTTCACATGGCATCGTCCTACGACGTAAAAATTATTTTTAGAGTACATTAATTAATGCAATAAATAACATTAGTTGATAAAATAAATGTCTTTCAGTGGCGTGGAGACATTCGAAATTTGAGTAATTTGTGAGTATGAGAAGTTTTCTTCAATAAATTTGAGTATTTTTCAGTCTTTAGAAATAAAAAAAAAGTGAAATAAAGTTAAGAAATTAAACTAGTAAACAGGTACGTTGCTGGAAGAGACTCTACTGGCTGACCCAGAGAGGATTTATGCAAGTTGTGAGAGATCCTTCCGTCCAGTGTATTCGAATAATTCAAAAGCTGGTGAATTCAAAATAAATTTTTTCATCTGTGAACACGAAGAAATATATTATCCATTGAAAATAAATATAATATCTCTGCAGTGTCTCGCAGTCATGGCTGGTCTATGTTTTGTGGGCGCAATTAATTTAGATCAATTGGGAGTCCAAGCTGTTCAGGGAGTTGTATTCATTCTTGTATCGGAGAATGCTTTTTTTCCGATGTATGCCACGCTTTCGTTGATTCCACAAGAATTGCCTCTGTTCCTGAGAGAACATCGAGCTGGCATGTATCAGACTCATCTATATTACATTTCTCGTATCATATCCTTGGTAAGATGTAACAACTTGATGAATCTTTTGAAGAATATAAACATAAACACTTGTAGATAAAAAATGAAATTTTCAGCTTCCAGGTTTGATAGTTGAGCCGGTTCTCTTCACGATGATTGTTTACTGGCTAGCGGGATTGAGAAGTACAATGGAAGCTTTTGGCTTTACTCTGCTCGTTGCCATCCTTACAATGAATGTTTCAACAGCCTGTGGTACGATTTTATTCTATATTTCATAACGATTTTCTTTAATATTCTAATCATCACTAAATTTCAGGCTGCTTCTTTTCTGCTGCCTTCGACAGCGTTCCTCTGGCCATGGCCTATTTAGTTCCGTTTGACTATATTCTCATGATAACAATGGGTCCATTCGTCAAGCTTGGGTAATTTGTGAAGAATGAAGAATAAGCCAGAGTCTAATTTTTAAGAGATAAAATGTTCTTCACTAATTCCACTCTCATTTTACCATTTTAATTTCAATATTAAACTTGCGTATTAGATTAATGATCAATTATGTGAAGAATAAAAAAAAATAAGACGAAATGTTTTTTTAAGGACTTTGCCAATCATTATTGGATGGGTCAGGTACATCTCCTGGCTGTTACATTCAACCGAAGCGTTGACGATCGTTCAATGGGAAGGGGTGCACAATATTAGTAAGTATATTTCACACGGATGATTTTTTCTTCAAGCTTGCGAAGATGTTGAAACGGAATTGCCCTGTCTGACTGAAGGGTCCCAAGTCCTCGACAGATACGATTTCGATGAAAACAATTTTTGGGCCGATATTACAGCTATGACAATATTGCTCACCATCTTTCACATCCTTGCATACATTTGTTTGTGGAACCGATGTCGATCGAAGTAAATTTACATTTTATCGCTGTTGCATATTTTTTTGTAAAAAGTGGCATTTTACTTTGTTGAATATCATTTCAAATATCCCAGTTATATATTTATAATCCTAAATTATATATTGAGTTCTCAGTTAATAAAGTGAACAAAAAACAAGATATGTTTCGTAAAAGCTTCCTTTGAAATATTTTTTCAGTGCATAAGTATATATAAAAATGTACACTGGAAAATGCGTTCAAGATCACACGCGAAAGCTCTAAACTTTTGGCGCGCACAAAAAGTTTTGTATGTATTTACAGTCGATAAGACAGGGAAGTTGGATGAGCACTATTGTGCTTCACCTAACGTCCGGTGGATGGCGCAGCGACCGCATAAAGCGGGTTCGAGTTCTCTTTTTCCCCTCCACGCGTTTTGTTCCCTTGGCCGTGCTACATCGTACTGCGCAGTCGTCGCAGCACTGGAGTGAGGCGGCCAGCACGAGAGCCACGGATCGAGACACACACGCAGGTAGCGAGCTGCAATGAAGAGTGCGAGAATAGAGGTAAGAAACTCAATGCTCGTGTCAGGGTGTGCGTGACTTTTTAAAAAGTGTATAGTCATATGTAAATGCGACCGCGTGAACATACATTACGCTCCTCGCGTTTTGTTGTATCGGACGGTAGTTATTCGCCGCGGCATAAAAATACGCTCGCGCTTCGCGAGAGACAGAGACAGAGCGGCCGCGCGAGCGCGTACGTGCGTGTTTGCGTTTGCGAGTGTGTTTGCGCGCGAGCGTGAAAGAGAGAGAGAGAGAGAGGGCTTGCGGCGAGCGAAACACAACGTGAGGGAACCGCCGAGCGGCTCCTTCGGTACACATACATTACGTATAAATATATGTCTTGTATATCAGTTTCAACAGTCGTGCATCGTTGCTCGTTACCGATGTCTCGTTTCTTTCGGAGGAAAAAATCGCGGCAAACTCCTGTGCGAGAGACGTACGATCGTCGCTCGTGACGCGATCGAGTGCCTGTTTCTCTGCCTCTGTCTCTATCTTTCTTACCACGGATGCTGAAGTGGAAAAAAACGAACGAACGAGATTGAGGAACATAAAAAGTGTGGAATACCGTGCGAAAAATCGAGTTTAGTGTTTCCAGTGTGCGCTCTTGCTTCCGTTATCCTCTTATTCCATTTGCGGAAAAAAGGAAGAGTATGCGCGGAAAAACGACGCCCGTGATGCTCACGGTTGCCAATTCTGAACGCTCCTCTAACCCGCGAGTGCGAAACAACGAGATACGTGAACGAGGTGAGAGAGGCGAAATCTGAGCGACGCCGATGAGGTACAACAACTGGAATACGAGGACAAACGAGAGGTGAGAGACAAAAAAATAAACATCATTTCCAAACGCTATTCTCTCCCTGATGGTGAGAGAGAAATCCACGAACAGAAATCAACCTCCTTTTTCGAACAAAAGACCATAACCTTTCTTTTTCGCGATCTCAAATCACGAAATCATTTTTCTTTTTTTTTTTACTTGTACAGAAAATCATTTTTTTGTTTTGCTTCACTAAAGGCTATTCTCGAGTTATCGCAGAAATACCGTACGATCTTACTTTTTTTTTTTAGAAGGTTTCTCTCGATTTATCTAAAATCACGTTAATTCTTAATTACATAATAAATTCTTTTAATGGCTCTTTTGACCTTCATAATGGTACACGGTCGTTCGGTACTTCCTCTCTCCTTCTCGGTCTCTCTCTTTACCTCCTATCTCATTTTGGTACAGACCGACGATATTTATTCTGCATTATTAATTTTATCGAGGCGTCAGAGCGCCACGCACCGTGGATTTTAAAACTTATCTCGCATTTCCGGCATTATCGAAATCAAAAAAGTTTAACAACGCGAAATAAAAAAGTACGATAATTCGAAATCGTAAATTACGAAAAATAATTTTGAAAATTCCTCTAATAAAAAAATGCTGGTTTATAAAAAAAAAGTCAGAATGTTTCATTCAGCGAATACCGAAGAAGCGAAGTTTTGAAATCGGAGACTTTATTTTGCGAAAAAACGGTCGGATGCTGAGTCCCGAATAAGCCGGCTTGTACCTGAAAATTCCTTGCTCGGAATAAAGGAAAGAGAGGACGAAGAAGGCTATGTACGTACGTACGTACCTACGTATGAAAGGGGGATCGGTCATCGCGAACGATTTCTCGGGACACAGACACACGTACGGCGAGAAGACGATCCCTTTTAAGAGATCTTGCGCGTCTCTCTCTCTTTTTTTGTCTCTGTACGACTTTTCTCTCTCTCTCTCTCTCTTCGCTCCGTACACTCTCAGGATACGAATGTCCATAAGAAGATATATCGCGAAGCAGTTTTACTCGTTCACTAGTACCACGGGCCCTCTCGCTTCATCTCCGTCCGTGTGTGCGATTATGTATATTTTTATTTTCGCGTCCTTACAACTTCATACACTCGAATCGAATCTTATTTTACTCCAAATATAATTTCATTCCAAACTCATTCTGAATCTATTTAAGAGCAATCACAACCCTAAAAGTTACTAGATTTCGTAGGTCCCGGATTTCTCTCTCAAAATCGAATAATTAATCTTGAAAAAATTACAGTATA
>JAPYYX010002746.1:0-14114 GCA_030522605.1 Cremastinae sp. B BG-2022a
ACCAGATGTCATGTTGACTTTTGTCAGAGCCCAATTGGGATCTGGTATGAGGATGTAGTTTAGTCTTATGGTGACGATAGGGGTGCAATAATGATTATAATAATTGTGATTTCCCAGTGGGACCCTCCTCGTAGTTAGAAAATTTGTCACCAGATGTCATGTTGACTTTTGTCAGAGCCCAATAGGCGAAGGAAATCTCTTATGGACTTTACTGTTCACTTATTCATTACAATCTATCACCTTCCGGATTATTTTCTCCTTTTAGATTGTTGTAAAACTTCTAGACTAGTTGGGTACATGTTCAATTAGAGCAAGTCAGTAAAACATCCATAATGGGTCCAATCGTATCATATCCCAACATAGGCAAATGTACAATTTGCGATCCTTTTACTTAAATCTAAATTTTATGAAGTAACTATCATTCAATATGAATTTTGTATTGGTATCATCATCGTGAAATGTCTGATTGCATATAAAACTGTATGAATCTATGAAAACCATAGGTGAAATTGTGCTGACCGAGGTTGATGTTCAAGTTCGCAGAAGGCGAATCGCCCTCGACGAGCGAAATCGCGTTTCATCACCAGAAAAGTTGGAAACTCCGATTTTTCAAGTGTGCTCGATTTCAAAAGCCAATTTCAATATCAAATATTCGTGACTATGTACGATATGTACTCAAATACTGACTGGATGCATCGATAGGTTTCATGGGATGAGAGCTCGAGGTTTGTAATCTCTTGTGTTATTCAACACTGTCAATGGCCAGTGGGGTTGAATCTCATGATATCGAAAATAACTGAAAAGATATTGGACAACATCAAAACAATTACAAAAATCGATGGACGTCCAATTTTTGCCCATTTTCTATCAATCAATAAATAAATTCTCATGAATAGCTCGCCCAACTGGATAAAAAAGATTTTATCATAACCTTTTAAATCCCAAACATTCAATATTGAGGAAGAAACAAAAAATCGCGATCACAATAGTCAAGAATCAAAAATTCTAAAAATTTAAACATTTCCTTCTGTTTTAAAAACGGAATAAGAATTCACACCGATAAAAATCTATTATTTAATGCCTAGACCCGACTTTCTAGAAGCTCCCGTCAGTTTTAAATCGCGTTTAAAAGCATTTTATTGTCGCGTTACAGAGCGGAGTATACGAGTCCGAGCAAATATGAGTCTTGATATCAGAAGGAATCGGTGAAATGGCCCTCGCGAGAAAAGTTTTCTCGGGTCGTTGGAGAAAGGCGAGAAAGACATATATAAAATACTTCAGGAAGGGGTTGAAACCCGCCCGAGTCGCAATTCGCTACCGCGAAGTCTCGTTTCGAGCTACACCTGGGTGTACTTGTGTCTGAAAATCTGATGCGGGGGTTTTCTTTCCCGAGGCACCAAAAGAAAGGAAAGAAAGAAAACGCGGGAGAGTGAGAGAGTTGTTTCCATTCTCTTTGCCCGATAGCTAAGGGCATATGCAGCAAAGAGGAAAAAAGAGAAAAAATAAGAGAGAACACCAAGGAACGAGAGATAAAAAGAATCGAGTCTTGAGAGAAGTCTCGGCCCCTGAGGCTGAAAAGCTCCCCGGCTATCACAGGAGTCTCCCACACTTCCCATTTTTCCTTCACTAGATATTATTCCACAGAGTGTGAAATCGAAAATATTGCGAGTTCGAGACCCAAAATCAATGACTTTCGTATACCTCACTTTACGCTTTTCACGCGATTCTTGATGTTCACAAAGGATTCTACTGAATGAAATTTCATGAACTCGATTTTGTAAAAGTAGAATGCGCGCAATTAGAATCGGAAGTTTCGCAACCCCGTTTCTCGTATCTTTCGATTTCTGGAACGGGTTTTATCTTTTTTCGGTCTCCGAGGTCCGTTCTCTTCAGCGGAAGTGATGCGATCGTTGAACGCTTTTCTCGGTGGCGGAGAAAAAGATAAGTGCACACAGAGCGATAATGGGATCCCGAGAGTCTTCCGTGGAAGAAAGAAAAACCGGAACTCACGTACCTGACACTTCATTACGCGATAAACGATTCTTTCCGCCCGCGGGGAGACTCCATTTTTTTTCATTTCTCGCGGTAAAGGAAAAACTTTTTTGTCGATAAATAAATGAAAACTTGGAATACTGACGATTGTTTGACTTCGAACACTTCGAGAATAACTTCTTGTAAATGTCGTTCCAACCCTATAATTCTACACAGGAGTTATCATCACCCCACATAATTCCGCTAAAGTTCGAAATTCCTGATTCACACTGTATTAAACTACATCTATTCCTGTGGAAACCCATTAATTAACTTGTTAGCAATATTCTGCTTTATTTTTCAGAAGTTGAACGTTTTCCAGAAAAAATAAAGCTCTCTGTGACCACAAATAAGTAAACTGCATTAGTTTAAAAGTGGGGTGTCCATCACCCCAGTATAGGAAATTTGTCTCGTATAGATATAGTACAGGATTCTAGGGCTAACACAATTCGACAATACCAGACATGATGAGAATTTAAAATACAAATTTTCAAGAACTTCAATTATCTGTTAAAGTTTCCCTTCAGCTCGAGTCTTCCATCTAAAATTCATTAATTACAATTCATTATAACCAGGTCCAGGGTATGTTACATGATATGGTCGGAAGCTTTTCATCATAATGAATTCAGACGTAATTAAATTGCTAAACCTACCCATTAGTCGAAATATGTATTTCAAAAGAAATAAAAATGAAATTACCAAAAAAGATACAGAGGGATCTATTTTCCGTAATTTGGAGAACTTGATGACGAAATTTGGTGTTACGACGCAAGGATCTGTCGAAGAACATAATCCGTTCACGAACCTGGCGTTAGTATAATCGTGTAAAGGGACCAAGCTTTGGGATTTCCGATCTAGCATGGAAAGCATTGACCGGAGAAGGCAGAGGTGAACGTCTCGTCGATGAAATGGGTCGGATAGGGTCTAATCCTCTGGTGGTATAAGCTGAAAACAGGTCCGATTAGGAGAGTGCGTGATCGAGGAGGGAGACTGGAGGGAGTGAGAGAGAAATAGGAGAAGTGGATCGATAAAGTTGAAATCCCTAAATCCGTAACAAATAGCCAATCAGGGAAGAATTTCCGGTCAAACCTTGAAGGCGCATTGGATTCGATCGCGACCGGTATCGAAAATCACAAACGCCAACTCGAGTCGGCTTTCATCCCGTTTTACGTTCCGGCGAGCCTCTTACCATCGATGAACTCCACGCGCAGGCCACCTCAACGCTCGCTTCCCTTATCGTCAAACTTGGAGTGCCTGGGACAATGGCCAGTCGACGACTTTCCGAAGATCGATAAAATCTTGAACACGATTATCCCGTAAACCCGTTTACCCGGAAGTCGCCATGCTTTTGTCGAATCGAGAAGCGTTAATATCTTCCAGAGAGCTCATTTCCGTCGAAAAGTCCGGAAATCGAGAGCCCTTTGTTTCGTCTTCGATCGAGAGTTTCTCTCCGATATTTGCCTGCTCCTCATTCCGGACTTCCCGGATTTTCTGGCGGGGCAGAAACGCGAGCGGAATAAGCGATTCGGCCTTTTTGCCTCCCTTTTTTTCACGCGAAATTCCTTCTTCCCTTCCGGGAGCTATCGGATCGAGAAACGGTTAATCAAGCTCTCCTTCGGTCCTTCGCATCACTTGACGCTGTAAGAAGAGGGTAAACGACACCAAGATAAGAGGAAAAGATTTCCCGCGAGTGGAACACAATTGCCGCTGATGGCCGTGAATTCTCAATGAAATCTCGATGCGGCGTTCATTCCCAGGAACAATTAGGAGCTTGTTTTACGGTGAATTTGTAGGGGAAACATTATGGAGGGAGTGAAAAAAAGGGAGCGTAACGTCGAGTAAAACTGGGAAGAACCGTTTGGAACTCACTTTACGAGGACGCTCGCCTTTCTAAACGCGTGCAAAGTCGACGCGCAATCCCGTAACAAGCGCGTAACAATCTCGGCGTACCGTAAATGCGAGGAACACGCTCACCGGCTTTCAGTGTATGATTCTAGTCGGGGAATGGCAACGCTTTGCATTGGATTCCGGATCGCTGGTCACTAGCATACGCGAGCGTGGGACACATCCGGAGTGCATAACGGCCACCGGGCTTTATTCGCGACCACGAGCCCGGACGAGGCAGACTCTGACATAACGGACTACCGACTGCATTGTAATAGGTGCGTTGACTAATTTTCAGTTTCGCGAGGTAGGAAATTAATCCAATAACTATTCAATCCTAGAAGAAAATTGCGGAGGAAATTAACAACGGAGATTGTAATAATTAAATTAATGTGCCAAAGTTGAAATGCAATAATTTCGATATGATTCATTAGCAGACAAATCATAAACATTTTGGTTTGGTTGCCTTTTTATTAAAAGATATCTATGAACACGGTAGTGTCTTGACACCAAGTAATAAAAAAAAGAGTTGATTGGAATTAATTCATTTTCCGTTGAAAGTTTATGTGTTAGAATCAGCTTTTTTGACTGTATTGGAATCATCGGATACCTTCATGAAGTCCATTAAGTTCACTGAATATTGAAGTGAAGGTAAAAGGTGTATCAAATGTGTGGTATTGCACAATTTGCATAAGGTTCGTTCTGTAGTTTTTCAGACACCATAGATGTCTACACTCTGGAAATCACTAGTATCGAAAAAAGAATATCCGCATTAGATGTATTATGTCATTAATGACCCTTTTTTAGCCTACTAAAGGAAATGGCAAAACGCACTGTCCATTTGTATAATTCCAAATCAACATTTGCACCAAAATGTTGATTCACAAGACTTTTTCCAGTTGTCAGTCTGCGGCCAAATGGTTTTCATTCAACTGTTTTAACAAATTTCTTATACATATGAATCTATTGATTTGAAAATCCTATAATTTTCGGGATATTCCTGTCAAAACGTCGAGAGAGATGAATAAGACAGAATGTTAGTTCTAGAATAGTTAGGGGTCAAGATCGCAATGACGAGGCTTGTATTGAACGTTCCATGGTTTTCTCGAGGCGGTCGGATCGCGGCTCGTCTCTCTGAGAGGCATTCTCGAGCGCGACCGAGACTGGTCGACCGTTAGCTGAGCATCGGCCACGGCTGGTCAGCTTAGGCAGCCGCGTTTTCTCCTCCGGAGGGGCGAGAGTCGACGTCGGTCAGCCTCGGAGTGAGACGGACTCGCATCGAGGAAATTTCTCAGGAATCGGGTTGCACACGAGGCAAATCGTGCATTGCTCGTACATTCACGGACACTGCTCTCTCTATTTGCTGACTGCGCAGACCCGGCCGTCATCAGCTGGGCCATTCCAAGGGCAAAGTTTCAACACCGGGATCATTTGTCTCCTGACTGATGCGCTTACAGATTGTACTGATGAATGTAGAACAGTAAAACTTTTGATCAAGTGTAGCCTTTCAAAGTACGAAGAAGTACTAGGATTATATGGATTGGACCATTTAATCAGTAAGTGGCCATAACTCTGTTGATGGATGTATGTTCGAAATCCTGTTGAATGCATATGGACTATTTTATGCACTATTCCAAATGGGCAAGTTAAAAATACTCGAGCACAAAAAAAGAAGTTATGCAGAACATTTTTGTGAAGAGTCTGCTGTCAATAAAAGAACTTCACATGAGGTCTTCCATCCTGGTCTATAAAGCAAAACTCGTTCAAGCGAAAGGACCGAGTCGTCTAGCTGCTTGTAGCCTTTTTTCCCTTCCTGTTGCTCACGAAGTAACATCAAAGGATTCCTGCGGACACGCATCGAAGCTTTTTTACTCCTCCACTCTCTTTTTCTCTCCGTTCCTGTCTCGACGACGTCTCGAAGCGAAGATGAGATTACCAGCGATATTCGTTAAAAGTCTAGAGTCTTTTGACTCTCGAAACTCTTATTTCCGCGTTACCTTTTGACTACGAGAAAATTGTAGTCTCGCGATGAGAGCCTCGGGTTTCATATTTTTATCGCTTCTTTTTATATTTTCCTTATTTATTTATTTTTCATGGCCAGGAACATCTTATTAAAACGTCAACTTTGATCCGGCTTCGCGGTGCTCGCAAATTATTTTGACGTTTGCGCACCTGCGCGGTTTGAAGGGCTTCGACATTCGCTGCGGAGAGCTCTTCACGTATTTTTATTTTTCTTCTTCAGGATTGAGTGCGCTGAAAAAGACTTTTCTCAAAACTTTTTTTTTCTAAATCTCGCAATGCGACGAAAATCTAGTAAGTTTGATAACTTTTCTTTTTTTCTTTGCTTTGGTCTGAATTTCGTTTCCATCTCGCTCTCTTTCGCTCAGTCTCTTATTCCCAATCTCTCCATTTCTTGGCACGATCGTTGAACGTATCCTGCGCCTTGGAGGTAATTTAACTTGTAAATTTATTCCCTCTCAGGCTTTCGTAGGCAAAGGGGGAAAGAGCTGGAACTTCAACAACGGGTATCGAGGGAACTCTGCAAGAAATTGCTGCTGTTGCCTTTTGTACTTGCAATAAGGGGCGCGGAGCTTTCAGCAATTTACTTGCTACGCTGATGGGTCATTCAGACCTTTAACACGTGTCAGCTACTCCTCTCTCAGCAATTTCATCGGGAAAAAAATTCTCTGATCTTTCGATTCCTGGCAAAAAAAGTATCGAGTATTCCGCGACTCTTGAAAAAAAAATTGTGGAAAAATACCTCGAAAAAGGAAAAAAAGAACAAGATAAAGACAAAAATAAAAAAGTGCTCTTTTTAAAGTAGGACTAAGTATACGAGATCCTTCGTAATTTTAAACTTTTGGGGTAGAATTGATAGACTGGAGAGATCAAGATAAAAATTTTTAGGCTCCAAGGATTCCCCTCTTGAGAAACTTAATCGTAGGATTGACTTCCCTACGTAATAAAAGAAAGAGCTTTGTTGACTTGATCAAGAAAGCACAAACCAAATATTCGTATAAAAGAAAATGAATCATGTTCTTGATTACCAAAATAATAAAAAAGTAGAGTACACCAATAATTTTTAAATAAGATTACTACGAGTAGGTACACAAACAGATCATGTAAATGGCTCGGAAAATATTGGACATTTTTCACGTATATAGAGTAAAAGAAGGAACGCAAAGTAATAAAATTTGAAAGATATTAAAAATGCTTGAAGATGCGAATAACCGATAAGAAAATATCAATAATAGCATATTAAAGACATTTTATATTTTCTTAAATAAAATTAAAACTCAATTTGAATATATCAGATCGAGAAAGCCACATTTTGCTCTCCAAAGCCTAAAAAATGAAATAAAAATATTTACTCTGGTTGACCTTGAATTGTCCAACGATTTACGTTTTTTGATATTCTTTTTGGGTTGTTTTTTCAAGTTTCGCGGTACGTTCGGGCGCATCTGGAGGAAAGCGCGCGCGGGTTGAAGCACGGTGAGTATCGAATATCGAGCGGGTGGTATCTCTTTTCCCGGTCGAACAATCGTTGCGGCTCACCGCAGCGGAATGTCCTCTCTTGTCTTTTTTTCCATTCTCCGCGAGAATCCACATGCGCAATTTTTGCGCGTGTGTATTCACAGCGAAAGATCTCGGGCGTATGGGAATAAAGAAAAAGGGAAAAAGTCACGGATCGAAGTCGCATTTCTCGCTTGCAATATCAAGTGGCGCATCAACGAGTTTTTATTAAATTCTTCCCTTCATACTCGAGGAAAAAACACGAGGGGCAAATATCTTGTTTCGTTATTCTAAAAATATTGGCGAATTCTGAATTCTGAAATTTAAATCCAAAAAAAAATAAAAATTTTAGAATATAATTTCAAATTATAAATGTGTTAGTTCATTTCTAAGCAGAAAATTCAGTAGAGTATTGTAAGTTTTTACTATCTTTTACTACCAGTAAAGATTAGCATTGACGATGAAGGAAAATTCTATTTTTCAAATTTTTTTTTCAAATTTGTAGATATAAAATTCGTTTATCGTCTACGATTTTGAGGTTAGCGAGATTCGCGAATGGAAGAGCACAAAAGATCCCCGATTTTGCACAGACTCTCGTCGGGAAGGTTCTCGTTTGAAAGAGGTTGAAGAATCGTATAGATAACGTTCCTCTTGCTTGCGTTTTTGTGTATGTACTGAAGATGTGGTTATAGCGACGATTGAATGGATTTTGGGCAACGATAGAGACGCTTTGGCCTCTCCTATCTCCAACCGCGGAATTTCTGCACCGAACGCATCCATCAGTCGAATTTCGCAAAGATACGAGATACCAACACGAAAATCGGAAATAACGACAAAAGGAAAGGGAAGAACGTTTTGAGAAGACCCACGAGTATTAATTAGTTTTATTTTAATTTGCATTATTTAACTTTGTTAGATAAACCAGGAAATCTTAATTTAAAAAATGAATCCAAATAAAATTGTGAATACAAAATAACCAAAAATGAATAAAGAATATTTTGAAGTCAATGAGCATTTCTTCATTTTCCTGATTCCTTTAATCTCCCAATTTCTGAAGAAAAGATGTAATATAAACCAGAAAAATGGCAATCCTCCTATTTTCATTTGGTTCATTTAGTTTTATGGGATCGTGAAAGGCGTCGAGGATCTTCAGAGGGAAGAAAATTCCAATTAGAAGACGAGTTTGAAAGGAAGAAATAAGGGAAGAGGTTAAGCTCGCAAAAGGAGGATAAGGGGGGTAGGACTTCATTCATTCTTTGGGTAGAAATATCAAGTTTTCGTAACAAAACTCGCAGTGACCACGTATGAAAAGGCGGAGCCGGGCGATGAGGAAAGAGAAAAAGAAGATAGAACGGTGAGGCGAGAATCTCGAGTGTGTGAAAGGTGGCTCGAATGCCACTTTGCCTCGGCGTCTCCCGGCGTAAAAAGCCATCTCGTCGTTTCTCTTTGTGCGATTCCTAAAGACTCTCGACGGTGATAAAAGGAAGACGCGCTGACAACAAATACGAAAAAAGATGAAGTTTTGAAAAAAAGTGTCGAAAAAACGAGGAAGATATAAAGAAAACCAAAAAAGGAAGCAAAATATTACTGAAAAGACAACCAAATAAGAGCGCAGCAAAAAAAAATTTCGCATTGTCCGGTTTTCATTCGTCCACAGTGGTTGAATTCTGGTTTTTCCATTTTTTCTTCTTCTTTTTTTTGTCTCTCGAGCCACGTACGACCCGGGACCATTAGTCGCTAAAACCGAGGCTCGATATCTTTGTGCACGTTTTTTTTATCCTCGTTTTTTCCGTATAGAAATAGAAAGAGAGCGGAGAAACGCCGCAATCCACGAAATAGGTCATATCTCGTTGCTCCGAGCCACTCGGCTCTGGCAGAACGAGAAAGAGAGACGGAGACGTCGACGACGAGATGCTCTCGAGCGTCTCTAGTGTCTTCCGGAAGTCGAGGACGAACCGAGACTCGAGAGTCCGTTTTCTAGGTTCATCCGAGTGTCTCTCCAGCACCGCGGTTACAAATCTTTCCTAATTCCCTCCAGGGGTGAAAAAAAGCTGCCGCGTGAGTTGCACAAAATCCACCACAAAAGATATTTTTCAATGAAACGAAGATCAAAAGTCTTGTTTTATCTTTTCCCTTTGTGTCCTCGAGGCTATATTCGACGCTTGAAATTATTCTTATCGCGCGCTGTGCAATAAATTTACAATCTCGATTGAAAATTACTGCAGGGTCAATTTATTTATATTTATCGATATTCTTATAAATTTCTTGACGTTTGTTAGAGATTTTTTATTTGGTATCGACGTTTCTGCTCATCTGCGATGAAGCCAAGATAAAGTGCACTCGAGCCGTATACAAGAGCAACGTAGAGACGTGAAGCTGACTTCCGGTATCGCTTCTTCTTCCATTTTTGTGCAACTGGAAATGAATGTACCATTCTATCGATATAAAATGTTCGAGTACACACAGATTGCGAGCTCGAAGAATGAGACGTCTACATTTTCCTCTTTCCTCGCTCTCGCTCTTTTTACCCGACTCCACTACAATATAAAACATTTTTCTTTCCATGTCTCCCTCGAGAATCCGGTCCGATCGTCATTCCTCATCGTGATTTTCTCCTCGCACAAACACAGCTACGAAAATGTGCATTGTCAGACCTCACGATGTAACTTCCGCGTGTGTGTACTCCCTTTTTGCCGTTTCTACGTTTCAATCATCCTACAGCGTCGTCGCTACTCATCCTCGATCGTAAATGATCGCAACTGGCAAAAAGTATGAGGCCAATGACCTCGTCCTTACCGGAGAAAAATTTTCATCATTACGTACAATTTGTAAGTTTTCTGTTGTACTTTTATTACATTAGAGAGTTGATGACCGTACCATAGTTTACATCAACGTTATAGACATACAATATCTTCTATCAGCTGTTTTAAAGTACTTTAATTACCACGTAATTACTCATTTACAAATATTGTTGGAAATAGGAATTCGGTCATGTTAAACATATGCACTGTGAGAACTCATATTCTTATTCTTTGTTCTTTATTGACTCCAGAGCACTTTGGAAGGTACGTGTGAACTTAACGAAATATTTTTCTAGACCAATGACTAAGGACTGCAGAGATCAAATAATAAGGATCGGTCCTGCGTCACGGTCCAAGATTTTGAGCGTTCGCAATAGTATTTTCAATATTACTCGCTTATTTTTACAGATAAGAAGATGGACCTTCCACTCTTTTTTGTACATTTTTTAATTCTCTACAAATTTTACTGAAAACTTTTTTCGATAAAATGCATACATTCTGAAATAAACACATTTTAAAACTTAAATTGTTTATTTATAACGAACCCGGCATCGCACAGAAAATGATTAGCACCATTGAATACAGTGTCTTCGAATTAGTCTTATATCAAGTTTCCACCTTTCCCACAAAAAACGTTCCACTTTTCAATTTACTCAATGGATTACACGCACTCATCGTTCTGGACTTCCGAGAGCGTAATACGAACTGTAATTCTATAGCTATAGAGTTTTCGAAAATATGAAGGATTAATTTTTGGATACTAAAACTTATCCATATACATATTATACATATACAGCGAAATCTGGATAAGTCGGATCTCAAAGGACCAGATTTTTATTCCACTTATAGAGGTGTCTCATTTACTGAGGTTTTCAGATATCCAGATTTTCACACTTATGCAGCTCTCACTACAACAGGTTTCACTGTATGTTAATGTTGGAGACTTTCTTTAACAGGAAGCTCAGTTTATTATAATATTGGTACATGTGTATGTGCGATGAATCTGTTCTGTGTAATGTTGCTGTGAACTGTCTGAATATTTGGAAAAGACAGTCTTTAGGAAAATATTGTGAGTCTTGTGTAACGTCGGAGAATGGTGGAAAGAAGGTATTTTTCAGCTCCCAACCAAGTAGTACCATAAACTACCCTTTGCTCGATGCGTCCTCGAAGTCGTTGCACACCAACAATTAAATTATAATATTCCAACAAATCTACTTTATTAAATACCCAACAATACCACACATGGTTTTTTATGAATTCATTCATTGCCACTTATCTCCAACTTTTCCATGTCAAAGACTACAAACACCTTTCGGATATCATATCAACTATTACCCATGAAACTGCAAAATAGTTGTACCGAATAACTGAAAACTTTGAGATACTGCCATGCACTTTAACAAGTTTAATATTTATATTGTAATGCTTTACGTTTTGTTATAAGGTTTTATTTTTCATATAACCCAATAAGGACCTGCAAATATGAAAACATTAGTAAAATCCTTCAAATAAAAGTTGATGAAAACCGATTTTGTTTTTAAAGGAACTTCTTTTTTAGAATGTAAAAAACCAGTTACAGGAAGGATAAGTTACGTATTCGAGATTTTTAGCCAAGCAGAAACGAGTGTTCTGAAGAATCGTCAGGCGACGTGGCGAGTGATCTGGAATAGCAAGTTTTCTCCAATTCCATCAATCGGAATAACGAAGCGGGGTAGTTCTTAAGTAAGCGAATGTGTAAGAATTCAGCACGGTTTTCCACGTGTACACAAATAGTGTACGTGTGCAAAATAGGTTTCTGTATTTAGTCTCCGGTCTTCTTTGGTCTCTCGCCATTACCGTCGGTACGGAACTAGGTTAATTGCGTCGAGAATATAAGAGAGAGAGTGAGAGAGAACAACACTTCTATACACCTATTCCCTACATTTCTAAATATACATATATATATTTAAAATGTACTCTTTCTCTCAGTGCACTCAGTAATTACTGATGAGGCCTTGTCAATCTGGTCTTCCTATAATTATTTATTCTACGTAATTCCTGAAATCACGCTCTTTAGAAGCAATTATGAGAAAATCGCATTCTGGCCAAATTTTCGAAATGATAATGCCGAAGAAATATGATATAATATAATAATTGCGAGGAATTACATCTTGTTAAAATCCATTTTAAATGAAAGGATGAAATGGTCCTCAAGCTTTAGGGAAGGATTCGAGTGGTTCAGAGATGAAATTGTTTTTGGGAATACAAATTATTTGCTTCGTTTCTCGTTTTGACTTACTTTTGTGCAGGAGTTCGTAGTTTGATTAATTTTTGCTGAATCTTCGAAGTCGTCCTCGTCGGACATTCTTTTGGATATTTTGGTCTCGTTTTCTTTGGGGGTAATGTCATCAATCTTCGATCGATCTTCCTTCGATCCGCGACTCGAGTGGGAAACGACTCCTGTGGATTTATCAATTTTTTTATCACCATCCGAGCACTCTGGCGAAAGTCTCTTGAGATCACTCGACGTTACGCAAACCGTGCAATCCATTCTTTTTGTGTTTTTTTCTTCCAATTAGGAGAAAATCGCTCGCGCACTACAGTCTTGAATTTTTGGTAAAATCTCTTGTGACCATTGTTCAAAGCTTTCAAACCTGAAGAGGACTTGAAGTTTTTGAAAAATTGCGAAATTTTGTGGAAAATTCACGGAGACAATGTCGGAAAAATGAAAAAAATTAAGAGTTGAAATCTCAAACTTGATCATCCTGTACCATCCAGAAAAAAAACAAATATTGAAAAAGTTGGTCAAACTTCGGAAATCGATATAGAAGTTTGCGAATTCAGGATTTGAATAGTGATGAATTTCTCTCGAAACGTCAAGACAGTGCATCACTGTCAATAAAATCAATTGCTCAGAGAAGTCGATTATCCAAAAAAATAAAAAATGCAGCACGTAGAATTTCGATCTCCATTTGAATGTTCTCATTCCCGGCCAAATAAAACCGAATAAAAAAATTCGAACTTCGGGAATCGATATCGAAGCTTATAAATTCAGGAGAATTCGAAATGATGACAGAATGCTCTTCGCCAAAAGGTCAACGTCTCTTCGTCACTGTCAGGTCCCAAAGGGGATAAGGGAAGAGACAGAAGGGAGAGAACGAGATGAAAGAAGATCCGAGAGAGAGAGAAAGGGAGTAAATTTCTCGAGTGCACACGGCATCCGTGGTCAAAGGTCGAGTGTTGCTTGCACGTAATTGCGAACACCCGCGTCGCTCATGGCGTTCTCCCTCCCAATCATTTTCTCCTTCACTTTGTCTGGATCAAGGTAGATGGAACTAAACCCTCGGCGTGCTTGTACGTATCCAGGATTTCGCTATTCTCGTGATCAAAGTATTCAGCCTCGGACTGGAGCATGATCAAGAGAAATCAGGAGAAACGTAACGAAGACTGATTTACTGGCTAGAATACTCTGCTGGTATCCCTATTCGCTGGATAAATTCGCAGATACTTCACCCTGAGCGAGAAACATCCACTGACGAGAAATTCGTGATGTGCAAAAGTTGGGGTAATGGGGGTCAGCTAAGAAAATTTTCTCGACGATGCAAAATATTTTTTTTCTCCGCGAAAATGCTTCGAAATTTTTTTTCCAAAAAAGCAGAGGACGTGTAAAGACATCCAAAAGTGGTGAGAATTTTTTCAGAAGGTAATTCCACATTTTGAAATTATTGCACTCGGTAGAATACTCAGTGACCACGATTACCCCAATGCATTACGTTAATAGGGATTATCGCTCGCCGAGCCTAAAATATTTTTTCAACACACCTGCGCAGAAAGTTGACATTCCTAGCCTGTTTAGAGGGAAGAAAGTGTCACTTTTCGGGCGAACTCGATAAATCTCGATCGGGC
>JAPYYX010002747.1:0-14106 GCA_030522605.1 Cremastinae sp. B BG-2022a
AAAAAAAACCCTTTCGATAAATCATTGATATCTCATAATTCCGCGGTTCTAGCTATTTCGTTTGGCGCTCTCTGTCGACGAATCTTGCATTCGTCACATGTCCCATTTTGTGCTGCCATCTAGAAAATTGTAGAAGCAACTTTTCCCGCAAAATGCACGCCACCCTCGGGCAAACGGAAAGTTTCGGATATTTTCCCATCTACAGATTTCATTAGCGATGATCGTACTGTTCAACCACAAGATGGCGTATACCGTGCGACGCTACTTTTGACGTTAGTGCCGCGAGTGTATGTTGTTTTTTGCGTTCCTCACGGGGCGTTACGGGGAGAGGTGAGGAAAAATAGACGACGGCGACGGTGGACAAGAGAGAGGAGGAAAAAAAAGGATCGGGGAAAAAAGCTCCGTGGCGAAATCGCGTCCTGGTGCGGAAGACGAGAGATCCCCGTGAGAATCCTTAACTCGGAAGTTTCCAAACGCTATAGGCGTTGCGAGAAATTTTTTTTTAGCGCCACCAGCGTGCGCGACTGTGAGCATAGGCTACACAGTTGATCATTCCAACGTCGAAAAAACTGGAGAACGCGTTTTTGCATACACGGGAAACTTGGATAAACGAAGATATAGTTATACGTAGAGAGAAATATATATACATATATACGGGGGCACAAGAATGCGATTGTTGGTGTTTCACGGTAGCCGGACGCGTCAGCCAATCGTGTTAGAGTTAGCGTTAAACCCGTGTTACAGCAAACTCGAGATGTGCCCCTATTGGTCAATTTACGAGACTAGTATGGGACCGTGATGGAAGAACATGGCTGCGACGCAAGCCGAGAGCCAACAAAACGATGTAAAGCACAGCGATAAAGTGAAATGTACGAAGAAACGTTCGCAATTGAGCGTCAATAGTGCGAGTGTTTGCATAAAGCAACAGATTGATACAGACAAGTGTGATAGAGGGTCGAGGGGCGGTGCCCAGCAGCCGCCGCTCAAGTATGTGAATCGCGACGTGAACTCTTGTTTCGAGATGAGTCAATATCGCGAGGACATTGGCGGACACACCGCTCCTGGCGAGGTCAAGTCACCACGGGAGGTCGCGTTGAGCGCTCAGGACAACGCCGGCAACAAGCCCGATCACAACGAGCAGAACGTTCACGTCGCTACCCACACCTCCAATCCTTTTGGTACTGTTGTCACGAGGGACTACACCGAAGAGTATCCCAACAAACCCAACGATTACCCCACGAGCAAACAGTTGTCAGACTACGCTGGCAAACAGCATCAGCAGCAGCAGCAGCAACAACAACAACAACAACAACAACAACAGCAGCAGCAGCAACAACAACAACAACAACAACAACATCAGCAGCACCATTTGCATCAGCAACAACAACAGGAATATCCTGGCAAGCCTGCCGACTTTCCTGTCAAACAGCACGAGTATCATTCCAAACAGCAACTGTCCAACGACAACGAGCGTGTCCATCAGAGCGACATGGAGGATCATTATGCTGTTTCCAAAATAGAGCCACGCTTGGCGCACATTGGTCCAGGCCCCGGTGGATTTGGTAGCCAGCCGAGATTCCTCTCCGGACAGAGTATATCTCAGGCTACCGGCCCTACTCCCACTCTAAATCAATTGCTACAAGCTACCAGCTCTGTGCATCGATTTCATGCCAATTATCCTGGCATCGGACCTGAATCTTACCAACAGCCCTGGCCCATGCAACGGCCACCGGTTGTACCACCTGTCTATCCTCAGCCCAGTCAACGACCTCCCCAGACGGTACAATTTGTCACATTCTCGTTTCTTACAGAATTTCCATTGCTCCTGAATGAGAACTCATTTATTTTCATTAACAAAAGGATTGAGAAAATGCATTGAGTTGCAATATATGAAAAAAAAAACGAATATTAGTGAAAAGTTAACTATCAATGAAAGGATTGATTTGAACAGTTTTTAACAAAAGAGATAATTTATGAATATTGTATTATAATGATGAGATGAAGCACTATTTGTTTTCTCAGTTTTTCATCTAGAAACTGAATTGGAGCTTCCTTAATATGAAATTTTTTTATGTGAAGATTAACAAAGTTTTCACATTACCATGATTACTTTTTTATAATTATCACGCGATTAAATTGTAATTGAAACTTTGCTGTCAATATTATCTGGGATTGTAAACAATCATTTTTTCAAGATTTTTTTGATTTCGGGATTTTTTGTCGTCAATATATTTAACCGTTTCATTGGTTTATAGGGTTCACCAAGGTTACATCCTGGTCCAGGAGGTCCAAGTTCACCAACGCCAATGCAATATCAACCGTACACGGCGCGTTACTCGTCACCGGCAAGGCCGCACTCGCCTTACGGTCACCATCAGGTGCATTGCGTTCAATTGTTTATTCTTACGTCAATTCATTTTCATATCCACTCAAACGAAAAGCTACAAATTCCAATGAACGAAAACACAGTTATAACATTACATTGTGTTTGAATTTCAGTTGAACTCTTATGCCGCACAAGCGGGCCATCCTTCGACACTGTACCCCGAACAACGTGGTTGGAACCAAGGTGGTCCGCCAAATCCACCGCCACCCCCGCCAAATCAGGCCAATTCTTCGAGTCAGTCGCCACAGCGCGCTCTCTCGCAGTCCCCGGCACCGCCGCCCTCGGCTTCGCCCCAACCGCAACAACCCGGTCAATCACAGGTACAATTGGACATGAAAGATCCAGAAAGCCATTTTTCATCCTTTATTCTTCCTCATCGATATTCGTACTAATTATCGGTTATGTTACAGAATTTTCACAACATGCAACGATCAACGACACCTAATACTCAAGGAATCGATTCTGGGGTAAGTAAACACACTGTCTTCGGGGTTCTCTTTCCAAATCGTTCTCGAGTATTGACAACTGATGGTTGCACTTTTTCCTGGTTTCTAAATATTGAACTCTTGTACAACAAAACACGTATTCCATCTGGTAGTTTTCATTTGTTCTTTATCACACATCTGTTTGTCAAATACGGAATCAATGATCTGTCGTAGACTTTTTTTTTTTAATTGATGAGTCCACAAAACTTTTGTTTGCTCGTTAATATTTGAGGTGATCGATAAGCGTCTCGTTTTTCCCAGATCGAGCAACTTGTCGCAAGTGGTTTTTAATTCTAATTTTTAATGAAACATTAACATTATTTTATTTTACTCGGGGACTCCGACAATACTACAATCATTCGTAAAATTTTTTATCGGCTTCCGATCCTCCGACGGGACAAAAATAATCGAAAAACGTAATTTCGAAATCGAGAAAAAAATGTCGAGATGCGAAACCACCTGCCGTAATCGAAACGTCGGGATGCGGATTTGGTAATTTTTCAGTCTGCGTCCGTGCACCCTCTTCAGTTGTAGTGTCCCGTGCGTAATATTCGCAATATCATATCTGTCCGTAGCGGCGCGATTCGTACAACATTGCCTTTCTCCCCAATCGACAAAATCTCTGCAGTTAACGTCCCCGTTACCTCTATGGGCAACACAAGCGCATATTCTTCAAATATCCGTGCGTGTGTATCCAACGAATATCGCAATCGCTCGTAATTCTCATTCACGGGGGTTCGACGTTTTGTAGAATCGTCCCATCCCCCTCTTCCACCCCTGCGAACACCGATCGACGGAATAAAAAACGCGAGAGGGAAGAAGGAGCGAGAGCAATAGAAAGAGAGAGAGAAAGAGAAATAGAGGGAGCGCGGTCGAGCGAGAGAGAGAGAGAGAGAAACGACGACGACGACGACGACGTTCGTAAAAACACTTTTGTCGTGCGTGCGAAATACACGCGTTTGTCAGTAGAGGGGGGAAAAGAGATCGTGGATAAATTGGAGTAAAAGATCCTCGGAGTGAAAGAAAGAGGGAAAACGCGCGAGGAGGGAAGAAAAGCTGAAAAATAGCAAGAGAGAGAGAGCGAGAGGGAAAGAGACAGATAGTTCGCTCGACATAGGGGTAAGCGGAGCAAGAGGCTGCGGTACGCGACAGCAGCGTGTCGTAAACGACTCGGAGTGGGGGATACAGACTCGCGGTTATTCACAAGTGGGGAGGACGGGTATAAGGGGAGTTCAACTATAGTTCGATTAGGGCGCGCGCGAGTTGCGCGGCTGCCGAGAGCCCCAGATATTAAGGTTGGAGCCGGTAGTAGGGATAGGTGACATGGCGCGCGGCGCCGCCGGGTGGATGGCGTGCGAGAGAGAGAATTCGTTGCTAGATTTCAACCGCTTCAAATCCACGAGTTAAATTCCTTTTTTATCCTCTCTTATGTAAATATTACTCCGCAGAACGTTTCGACAATTTCATCAATTATTTTTCCGTTTGCTCATTTCAGATAGAAGTACGTTTTTAATCTGCATTTCTCATGTCATAATAATCTCGCATCGTTGTTTGAGGTTACATGAGTCCAACGTTCAAAAAACATAGACATTTTTCTTTTCTCGAAACTCTATCGCACATTAGTAGTTGAGTAAGTGGTTTCATTGTTTATTCGTCAACGAGTCTTGAAAGGCAGGACGTTAGCCAGAGGTTAACGGAAAGGAGATAGGAAGCTCGAGTCTGTAAATAGAATAGATGGCGGGACGATCGCGTCTCCCGAGAACTCTACAGAGAAAAATTCGAAGGGAAGGTTACATCCTGAAAATAAATAACGAGTCGCGATCAAGAAATTGATTTTTGGAGTAAAAAAGAGTAGGAGTTTGTTGGACTTGGCCTACTCTCGAAAAAAAAATATCGAAAATTATCGAGAACTAATTATGCTTATTAATCGGTAAGAAAGAAGTAATCTTCAGCGAGATCGCCCTCTGGGAATTTCAATCGAAGCAGCGAAAAGTATATTTCAGTCGGATAGAAAACATCGCTACGTTCGTGCGATAATACACTTTGTAGCGATCGTTGCTCGGATGGCGGGGGGACAGGGTACCGCGGAGAGCGCCCGAGGGATTTTTCCCACCCCTCGATTTTCCCTCTCTTCATATTTGGTACCACGTTTTCGCTCCGCCTGTCATCCGCTCGCGCGATGTCGAGTCAATTCGCCTGACATTCGAATCTCTTCTGTCTCTGATCCTCTACCATTGGAAATCCATCTTTCTCGTTTATTCCCAGAAATTCAGTCGAACACTTCGTTTCCACTCTAGCTATTGCCCTGCGAACGCTTTCGATCGTCACTCCTGTGCAAGGGAGAAGGAGAGAGAGCTTGCAATCGATTTCTCTCCTCTCTGGCTCAAATTCCCCACGTCTCTATGTTGGGCGTTAATAATTTGGGATTTCCACGTTGCGCCATCTGTAAACTGCTCCTTTTTTGGCGGGATGATTTTCAAAGTTCGATTATACGTTTTATGATTGAAAAATCACAAAATTTTGAAACGGAGCAAAGTATTCGGAAATATTCAAAAAAAAATCTCACTGAAAATATCTCTCGTACATTTCGATCAATGAGAGATAAAATAGAAATAGAGATAAAATTATGACCATTTTTGAATATTTTTTGTACATGAGATGATGCACAGTCACAAATTTCATAGATCTAGATTAATATGAGTGGAGGATATATACTAAAATCGGGACCTACGAGCGTATTCCAATTACAAGGGCACCCGGTAGCGTTTGAAATTTCGCGCGCTTTTTCTCTTCTTTCTCCCTCTCTCTCTCATTTCATCGAACGCTGCCGAGTATCGCCGACATTGGACGAACGCTTGCCGCGCCACGAATGAACGCCCTCGATACCGTTGGACGCAAAATTCCCAAAAGCCCGAAGTTTTCCCTCTCCGCGGCAGCTCGGTCGGAAATAAAAAAGGTGGGGAGATCTCTCTTTCCCTGTCTATTTAGCAAGAGTGTGTGTGTAACTCGAGTTTACGGAGAGGCGGGAGGAAGAGAGCGAGATCGAGAATTTTCGGCTCGTGCACGACGAATTAGCACGAAAAAAAAAAAAATTTTTCTCTCTCGGAAAAAATATAATTTTGCGTTTCGTTGCGCAAGTAAATAAAAAAAGAAATAAATGGTTGAAAGAATGAAAACGCATGAAAAAGAGAATGAAACGTTGAAGCAACACACCCTAGGTTATCGAGCTATCGATACATACAGCATATGCGCGCTCTCGAGTGTTACGGAGCGGTGGTGGCCGAGCGCGAGGCAGAGTGGCGAAGCGGAGCTGTGTGCGTCCAACTGCACACACCGACGCACCAGAGACACATGAACTCGTGTTGATCGGAGCCTTAGAATCACAAGGGCGTAGAGTCGAACAATTTGGCAGGGAAAAGGATGCTCACTGCGCCTCTACCTTTCTCACCGATCGATACACCAAGCGTATATACACGTATACGAAAGTAGGATTTACAGCGCGAGAGTGCCGAGCGTCGGGAACGATGAGTACGAAACCACACGACGACGAACGCCAGGGCACGATGTCAAGGAATTCAATGTGTTTCTCGCGGAGAATATTCCTCGAATCGCAAAGAGAATCGAATAGAATTTTTACAAAGAGACAATAACAACTTCTCGTTGGGAAATATCAAAAAACTCTGGACATTTTTTTTTTCTCTCGTCGACAGTGCGCCGCCAGTCTGTGTGCGTGTACAGTGCGCGTCTGTGTTGTGTGTCAGCGCGGAACAACCTCGCCTTGGGATTATTACACAAGCTCTGGCGTGAATATGTTTTCGATTGTGCGGGATCGCGGCTGGTGGGCGTAGTTTTGTGCAGTGCAGTGAATTTTTGTTTTCCCTCTTCGTGTCCATCCCTTCCCTCGCTTTTTTTTTCGTTACTTCTCGCGACATATAACTCCAACTCGATTTTTCCTCTCTATTTTTCTTTCTCACTCCTTCCCTCTCTCTTTCTCGTGCGCGCGTCAATTCGACAAATACGCGCGCACACGTATGCAACGAGTGTGACGAAGGCAAAAGAACGAGGATGGGGACGTTATGTGTATACATATACGTTTGTAATTATTATAAACTCGCGGTTTTCCGATAGAGAGCGACCGAAAGAGAGAGAGAGAGTAAGACGGACGTTACAGTGAGAAGAAATAACTCTACAGAGAGAGATAGAGTGAAAAAAGACGTATGTGTGCGATCGTCGGCCGCGTGCGAGTCTCCCGTTTCCGTCGTCATGATGTTTCGAGGAAAATCCTTCCATCGTATGTTGTTATCCAGGACAATGAGAAACATCGATATTCCTCCGATGGAAAATAATTCCTAATTCTCTGCTGGTTTGTTCGAATATCCGTCTCTCGTAGTTTATGCTTCGTCGTTAAATTGTGTGTATTTTTTATTCATCCCGTGCCATCCGTACGAACACGAATGCGTACATAACCCTGAACACAGACATGGACACAAAATAGGTGGGCTTATGGAGTGTAGAACGCGAGGAAGTGTTTTTGCTCGTGTTTTGTATTTTAGCGACTCCGAACCGATGAAAAACGAATTTTTCCGTTAATTTTCATAATCGCTAAAATCGAAATATCCAGTGACATGGCCTAGAGGCAAAAAAATATTAAGAAAAAAATACAAGATACGTGTCGTTGCCATTTTGTGAATCCTGAGGAAAAACCCATGGGAGATGTTCGGAGTTTTTAAATTCTCGCAGCCGCGTGTTCGCCCGTTACCCAAAATTTGCGCGCGTATTAATTTTCGTTGTAAAAAAAAATATGAAAAATCGATTATTCATCGTCCAAGTCGCGATATGCAATCGTGAAAAAATGCGGGAATGCCAACGTTCGTAATTTTCCCTCGTTTTACATGACGAATGAAATTCTAACCTATCCTGAAAAATTCGTCCGTTTGTTTCGGAGTCAATGTTTTGGGATAATAAAGAGGCGAGGGAGCACGATCTCGTTCCGCTTGCCGCCTGGGCGTAATACGACTCCCCCTTCCCACCGTCTCCCCCTCGTTTCCCCTCCACCGCTGCCGTCTATCTCTCTCGTTCTGGCCACCTAACCTAACAGATCGTTCGTGTATCTCTCGCGCGCGCACACGCAAGCTGAATCGGACGTTTTTTTTCCACAACGTAAGCGTTAAAATGCCGTTTTTTCCTCTGATTTTCTACTACATTTTCTTTATCGTTATTTTTCAAAATGATTCGAATGTAACGGGATTTGAGATGTTGGAAAGTTAGGAAATACTCGAATAAGCTCGCGTTCCCGACTCACTGTTCGCGGAATTTGTGAAATAATGAAAGGTGTAACTGTGTGCGATCGGCAGTGTCCTCATTCGGGATAAAAAAATCGTTTTTTTCTGAGAATTTTTGTCTGAGAAAAATTTTAGAATGTTTTTGGATTAACAATTCACTCTTAATTTATGTACATTTTTTTAAACAATAGTATGGTCTGTGGGGACTTCGTGTATGCATTTAGAATTTAATCCATTCTTATGTTTAAAAACTTTTTATATAAAAAAATGCTTACAATTATTGTTAATTCTGTGTATTTTTGTTCTTTCGATTAGGAACTCTCGGGTCAAAATAGTAACGACAGTTCGAATGGACCTGCGGGTCCAGGGACTCCAAATTCCCAGGGGATGAGGCCTACCCCTTCGCCTACTGGATCAACTGGTTCTCGGTCAATGTCCCCTGCAGTCGGTAAGCATATTACCAATAAGTTTTTAATGAAATAACTTTTTATACATTTACAGATTTAAGAATTTTAATGGTTGATAAAATTTACTTTTTCTCTTACAGGCCAACAAAACGTTCAGATGCCTCCTCGTCCGTCGAGCAGTCAATCAGATGGTAGCGGACCAGCACGTATGAGTCACTCTCCAATGACTACTCAAGGTAAAATAGTCATTTTTCATGGATTTTCATTAATGTCTTAACAGTTTGTCCAACAAATTGAAAAAATTGGAATATCTAATATTTAGGAGATTATTTCACATTTTGAGCATTCAGTTTTATATTTCTTATACATCAGCTACAATACGAATGTTCATTTTTTAAATTTTTTTTCAGGAGGTTATCAACAGCCTTTGGGGCCATCACCACACATGCACACTTACAAGTTGAACAGCAGTGGTCCTGGAGTCGGACAGCCGGGACCAGGCCCCGGAGGTCTCGGCGTTATTGGGCCCATGAGCAGCGGAATGGGATACGCCGGGGGTGGTGGGGCAGCCGGACAGCCCGGTGGATATCCGGCACAGGGGAATTATCCTCCGCCACGACCGCACATGCAATTTCCACAGGGATATCCACCGCCGACGAATTCTCAACCACCACCCAACAACCAATATCAACCCGTTAGACCAAACAATATGGTGCAATATGGACCGCCGTATCCGGTAATTTCAATATTTTTTATCAAAAACGTTTCTTACTAAAATAAAAATGCAGATGAAAGAACTGTGAAAAATTCCAAAATCTAGGCATGTTTCGGAGATTTGTGCAGCATTATTTTATGTTTAATTCGAGTACTGTGGGTACGCTATACGGTCTCTTGAACAATAAAATCGTTATAGAATTTGAATACGGTCCTCCTAGCTTCAGCACTGAACGTTGCTTTGTTTTCCAATTACTCCACTATAAAGCAGATGAAAAAATCATGTAATTGATAATTATGATCTGTAAATATTATTTTAATGTACAAGACGTTGATTATCGGTTCTTATTATTTTTTGAGTCTATTTAAAACTTTTTCTGTTTTCTCAGATTAATTTTTATTTTTGTCAGGATATCCCTTACAAATTTTTGGAATTTTACTTTATTTATCACTCTGTTTATATTTTTAGCATAAAATGGGCTTCAATAGCGTGCCTCCGGGTATGCCACCGAGTCCAGGACCTCCTCAGGTCTACGGTGGGGCAGGTGGAGCGGGTCTGGTACCACCCAGCACGCCAGGAATGGGAGGAATTGGAAATATGGGACCACCAGCGAGTTCGATGGGCCCGCCACCACCGTCGCCCAATCACGTGAGTAATCAACCTCCGCCTCCTCCCACAAGCTCGGCGATACCTCACCAACATCCACCGGCGGCAACGCCACCTCTCAACCACGAGGGTAGTCCCATGCCACCGCCGAGCACAACTCCGAACTCACATCCAGCGCCAGCACAAACTCCGACCAGTCACAGTTCAGCCGATATGGGTCCCGAAACTTCTAATGACAGTGGAATCACGACTACGGCTTCAGGTAATGAAAATTCTTTGTACTTCAAAAATTTTCTAGATGTAAAACAAGTGTGCAGGTTTTTATTAATATATATCTTTTTGTTTCGAAAAAATATAATAGCGGGTGGAATAAATAATTTAAAAAATCTTTCATAGGCACAACAGCCATCAATATCACGTCCACATCGAGTGGTACCGTGACATCGGTTATAACGACCGGACCCGATGGTACTTCAATCGACGAGGGTTCTCAGCAATCGACATTGTCGAATGCTTCGGCTGGTGAGCTTTTTTCGTGTTAATAATCTTATTTTTGATGGCAAATTTAATTAAAGAAATCAATTCTGCGATAAAGGTATTCGTAGTATTAAATAAAAGTTTTTAGAATTACCTGAATTCGAAATCATAATCAAATTGTAACTTGTACACTTTGCGTTTGAGAAAATAATCAAAATGATTAATATATACTACTATATACAAAATTTATGAAGAAGTTTTTCGAAGCATTTTGAAAAAATATTGTAGCTTCGAGCGTGTAAAAGCTCACATCACTTCTGAACCATGAGGTCCTCAGGTTCTAAAGAAACAATACGCAATAACTTATTCGCAGACAAAATACTGTGATAGGACTATCATAAATGAAGATGACTATCGCAAATTGTCAAAAAATGTAGTTATCTAAAGTTACATATTTGTTTTTAATGTATTAGCTTCCGGGGAGGATCCCGCGTTTACGCCAAAGTCTCGCAAGGATATGATAGGCGGATATCACAGTCATCCGGCAACACCACAGAGTACGGTACCCTCACCCGGAGCAGCTAGTATAAATTCAATTCACGAAGAGTACCCCGACATAAACAGCCCTAGTTGGCCTCGTACACCAGCCAGTCCGGTATGTAATTTTCCCACAACTTTTTATTATAAACGAATTACAAAAAATATGAAATTAACGACTGCCGGAGAATTTGATCGTTTTTTCATCATGTTCGGATGAATAGTTTGTAAAATTTCACATATAGGTAATATAGCTGATAAAAAGCAGGAACTAAATGATGAATCTGTGCTGCTAAATTTTACGAAACCTCGTTATTAAGTATTGTTGTGGCAGTACTGAAATGATCATTTTTCATGCTCAAGACGAACTTTAGAATTCTTTAAATCTGATATAGAAAAAAAACTCCACAAATGTGACACCAATTTCTCAATATTTTCATGTTTTACAGGTGTTTAACAGTCATGTGCCTCAAGACCCGTACAGATCTAAGGTTATTGATATTTTTTTCACGATAAGAAATTTCGTCCGCTAAAGATACCATAAGAATGCCATGATTATTGTTAGATCGCTTGGTGGATACGAAAATTCGTTTAACGCTTTGCCCCATTTTTTCCCGTTTCCCTCTGGTATCGGCTAACAAAGAAATACAAAAATAAAATCGGACGGAGCAACGATTCATTTTTTTAAAATTAACAGAATTTATGTTTTTCCAGTTAAAACGAAGTCCTGGCACCCTGCGTTACTCACTCAATTTTTTAGCACTGACTTTAATGAAAATAACATGCATGCACTTTGTTACTGTCAACAATTTTTTTAAGGAAAACATGACTAATGTAACTCTAAAAGCAATCCAGAAGAGGATTATTGAGATATTTATTTTTTACTCGCATGCTTGCAATAAATGTTGTATCGCAGTCATTGTAAACATCCACGTTGCCTAAGCTTACAAACGATATTTCTTACAGCTCTGTACGCACTACAGAAAAAATGCACACTGAATATTTCGCACGATGGATAACAAAAGAATGTCTGATTGCAAAATGGATGTATACAATTTATTAAGTTATTTCATTTAAAAAAACTATATATATTTTACAGATCAAAAAAATAGTACTACCATTCGATTTAATTAATTTTTTCTTAGAGTAAGAAATTGGATTCTCAATCACCCTGCTTGCACATTAACTGTAGCATAAGGTCAATGTTAATTATGGATGGTCCATAGCTAATGTCACTAAAATTTGTAAAATTTGAGAGAAAGGATGGAGAAAAATGATGAATTTTTTTGCAGAAGCCGGACAGTTTGGCGAAACTTTACGAAATGGACGACTCGATAGAACGGAGAAGTTGGTTGGACAAGCTCGTTTCGTTCATGGAGGAACGAAGAACGCCGATAACAAGCTGTCCCACCATCTCCAAGAACCCCCTTGACCTCTTCCGTCTTTATCTCTACGTAAAGGACAGGGGGGGCTTCATGGAGGTATGCAAGGTGCAGTGTAGTTCCATCTAGCCCTCGGTGTCTTCTCGTTTTTTACGTTGTCTTAAATCTCGTCTGTGTAAACGTATATATTTTGTAAATTGAAAATTACGTCGATATTTTTTCTCGCATCGATGTAACCACGGGGTGTCTCGTTATTTTCCGTAGCTCGGAATTGATTTTTAATGAGACGAGACACCTTCGTGACGCGCTTTTTTTCCTTTTCGGCTATACTTTTTTTCGTTTCTTCTTTTTCCACTTATTTTTTTGAATGCACGTTTTTGGTGCATGCTTCAAATATTTCTCAAACGTTTTCCGCAACTATCGTGTGGACGTCTCTTTTTTCCTTCATCAAACATTTTGAAAGAAAGATACGAAAAAAATTTAAATGCATATTACTCATGAATTCTCTTGCGATTAGTATTTCGAAGCTCTCGAGGTGTTTTGTGGATGAACACCGTCAAACTACGAACCCTGGTGCTAAATGGAATTATTCTATTGTTCAAAGAAGATTAACAAAAACAAAAAACAAACGAATAAAAAACTAAAACAATAACAGAATTTTGTCGATAATGATGCGATTACGGTAATATTAGAACTTTTATAGCATTTAACGATATTCAAATTGCATGAAGTTTTTCCATTTTTTTATATTGATTATCGCGTTTATTCAATGATGGACTGTTGAGAAATTTTATTTTTTGGTCCGGTCACGAAACAAATTGGTTAATAGAGTTTTCTTTCATAGTATTTTATTGTTCGACAATTTGTTTCATAGAGACAAATTTTGTTGGTCGATAAATATTGTCTTGTTGTTTCTGAGTGTAGAAAAAAAATCGTAGTTTGCTCTTATCGTAGATTCTAGAGAATTAAGACTCTTTTTCATAGGTCACTAAAAACAAAACGTGGAAAGACATCGCCGGTCTCCTTGGGATCGGGGCGAGCAGCAGCGCGGCATATACGCTTCGGAAGCATTACACGAGGCACTTGCTGGCATACGAGTGTCACTTCGATCGCGGTGGCGTTGATCCCCAGCCAATAATCAACCAAGTCGAGGCTGGCTCGAAGAAAAAAGGCGCGAAGGGAGCGGCCTCGGTTCCTTCTCCAGGTAAATTATTTTTTGTTTCTCTTCCATTTTGATCCCTCTTGGATCGCCGGAAAAAATTCCTAGTACCCGCAATCCTTGCTTTTTTCCTCTCCTTGTTTCCTCTCAAGCTTTCCGGCGTTAAATCGAGGGCTCCCCCCCTGGTGTTTTTTCATCATTGCAGGGTCTTCTAATTCCCAAGACTCTTTCCCTGCAGCCGGTTCGAGTAGCGCATCCATGGACGGGTACGGAAATTATCAGGGCAACTACACGAGTGGAAACCAAGGCGGTCCCTCCTCCGAATACACGCCACCACCTCCGAGGCCTCCCAGTCAGAGTAACACGCCTTCGTCACATCAAGGTAAAAAAAACATACTTTTTCCTCTGAAAAGACACGACTACTTCTTTCGACGAAAACTTAAGGAGGGTCGGTAGCTAAACAAAAATGTATAGAATTGAATGAAATTTGGTGAGTGCATTCTTCAGCATCAAATATGAAAACACAAATTTTTTCAGATGTTTCGTCTATTTAGTTTCAGAGTTATTCACGATTAAGGTAGTTCAATAGCTGGGTGCCGTATAAACATGGGGCGGGGCCCCTTTTTGCAATTTTTGGAAAATTAATTTTGATAAATTTTAAGATTTTAAT
>JAPYYX010002748.1:0-14104 GCA_030522605.1 Cremastinae sp. B BG-2022a
TTTCTTTTTTCAATCGATTCAGGATGATAAACTCTATAGTAGATTTTAAATTCTTTAAAAGTTTAACTACCACGATTTTTCTACATACATCCTTAAATTCGACATTGAAAATTTGCTTACAGATCGTAGAAGTTAATAATATGAAGCGTGTTAAAAATACAGAACGGGATTCCCGAACAACTTAATTGGGTGTTTTTTCCGTCGAGTAAAAATATAAACCGATGAGTGTGAACATTTTCGAGTAAATAGATACAAAAGATAAAAAGACAAAACTTATTGTAGATATACAAAATTTCTATGTTGCGCTTCAACAGCTGCTGACTTTGATTTTTGGTTTTATCTTCAAGATCTACAAATGAAATACTACATTTCAAGATCCGGTATAGTCTATTTTTCTTTTAATTTCCTTTTTGTACATTATCTACTTTAGGACTCACATACAATTTAACAATATTGATTTTTATTGATTGGAATTTAATGACATTTCTATCCCATTGCTGGATATCCTTTCTTCCGCTGGCTCTTATCGCCTCATAGATTTTTGGATTATGATCTTTGCCGTACTTCTTCCAAACGTACCGATAACCAGTACCAATAATTCGGTTCTGCATCTATACCTTTGTGTGAGTCCCGTGACAATGTTATGATTCGGCCTGACGTCTTTGTTTCTGAAGTTGATGTAATCTTTCGGGTGTGTTGAGTCATCCTCATATCTTAGTCTTTTGAGCCTTTGTTGCTCTTCGATATTTTGTAGATGAGCGATGGCTACCTCGATGATTATGATCTCATTGGTGTTGTCCAGTTTGATGACAATGTCGGGCTTGTTATGGTGCACCGGAGGTTCGACGATCGTTCTGTAGCCAGCTTCGAGTTCCACTTTTCTTGCTCCCCATTCATATTCGGCGCGATAAGTCGCTCTCCGTTTTTTGAGTGCTTCGCAATGTTCCGGAGGGCTCTTCGTTGCTCGGAGTATCGCCTGGATGACATCATGCACTGCTCGGTCGTGTCTCATTGTTATTTCGCTGCCTCTTACACAGCTTGCAACAACGTGATACGGCGTTTCTTGTACGTTACATCCTCTGGTGCACATTTTTTCTTCGTTCGGATGTGTGGCTAATCCTTGTACCTGTTCTTCAGCGCCTTCGTGGTTGGTTTTTACTATCCAGTCCTCACATTGTATACTTCTTGTGTATGGAATATCCATCGCATACTTCTCTCTCCATGCCAATCTTCCATAGTGACATTTATACGCCCATTTCTCCATCAGCTTGTCTTGTTGGCCCATTTTTCCTTGTCGAATTATTCTGGAGCAGAATATTTTGTTGTCTTCTTCTGGTTGTTTTTCAGGATCGGTTGGCATATTGAGTTTTTCAAGTATTCTTTTTCCATCGGATATAGGGTTTCTCCATCCCTTTCTGCGTAATCTTTCAAACCTTTCTGACTATCCTTTCTTCCGCTGGCTCCTATCGCCTCATAGATCTTTGGATTATGACCTTTGCCGTGCTTCTTGCTGCTGACGTTGATACCCTTTCGTACCTGTATCTATTCTAGTTCTTAGCATCTAATTTTTTATAAATGGCAGATATTTCTGTGACTGTTATCTTGTTGGGATTGTGCAGTTTTATCACTATGCCCGGCTTGCGGTGATGAATTGAAGGTTTGGTCGTTACCTTAAGGCCATTAACGCTACTGAATTTGATTTTTGGTTTTATCTTCAAGTTCTACAAATGAAATACTACATTTCAAGATCCGGTATAGTCTAGTGGCTCATGATACCTGGCTCTCACCCAGGAGGCCCGGGTTCGATTCCCGGTACCGGAAGTTTTTTTTTTCATGAATCAATGTTCCATAATTGTATAATCATGAAAAAAACGAATGTCAAGTGTTCAACCTGAGTAAACTCAAAATGGATGATTTACGAGCCCGTACATGTATAAAATCGATTATTTTGATGAGGAGTATGCGCGAAAAATGAAGAGAAACCCAAGCAGTGCATTTGTTTTTACAGCAACCGAGTGACGGCGCTACTGTCCCAGTAGCAGTGGCGTCCTCGTCTCGCTGTTCGGCTAACAAAGTAATGTCGTCTTTCTGAATCTTTCGCAATACTGTATCGCGTTGTGCATGTCATTTGCAAATACAAGCCATAGATGCGAAACAGAGCAAGAAAAGAAATTAAATAATGGAACGAGTCGGTCAGTTTGTTCGGACAAAAAACATCGAAGAGGAACACGAGACAAGGTAGGAAGAGGTAAATTTCGCGAAGAAATTTTATTCACACCCAAATGTAGTTATAAACAGAAAGTAACACATTTACTGATTATTTTTATAATGTAATATTTTTAGAAGGAATTTTCAATTTTTACTGCACATTTCAAGATCAAACGCCAAAATCCAAATTCATACGTAACCCTGAAAAAATCGTTCTTTATAATGGTCACTTTTCGATTATTTATCACTCTATGAATTTTTAATGCAGATGTTTTCTTTGACGAAATTTCTCTTACGAGAAAGTTTTTTGGATAGGGAATTCACGCTTGGTTTGCTAAAATTATTGAGGTGGAAAGGAGGCATCCTCCTACGCGTATAGTGACTCCGAAAATTATATGAGAGGAAATTTTTAAACGACAAAAAATCATAATGTTTAATTAAAATGTTGAAAATTGTTTGACAATACCCGTGTTATTATCCTATGTCGATAGTTTTTGAACGCACGACTTTATCGACGAGGGGTAAAAGAAAAAATTAAACATTTATAAAATTAAATAATTTTTCATTTATAGACAATCATTTCTTCGAACTGTTCGTATTTTTATAAGTTTTTTAATTTATTTCGAGATGATTTTAATCGTAAACAATGGAATACCAGAATCTATGATAAAATTTCACAAACATCGTTTCGGAGTTTTTATTTACAAATTCTTACCCAGCACATTTTCTTGCGATTGGGAAAACAATAAACACTATCATCCGATACTTTATTGCTTACGAAGAGAAATACAATCACGTGTTATTCTCACTCAATATCTCTTTCCTTCAAAGTATTTTTTGCATACTTGAATAATAGCAGATTGATGCTATCAAAACAAGACTCGATTATTTTATGTATACGTCGTTGTGTGTGATTTTTATTTATGAACGTTTCGCTCTACATTACCGACGAAGTTCCCATCGTTATCTAATCTCGAATTATTAATGTGCTTGCTCTCTTATTAACAAAGTATAATTTACATTCGTCACGATGAATAACCGATTGACGAGATATTGGAAAAAATACAGATCACGATAAATTGTTCACTTTGCTCGTGTTTTTGTTTTGAAGTCTGATGACTCTGCGTTACCGACCACGGCACTCGCCTTGATGTGTACAAAAGTTTGCGAGTCGATGCGTGTGCGCTACTGCGTGTTGTTAGTAAAAGGAATCCGATTACGTGTACGAGGGAGAGTGTGTGGCACGCGTTCAACTTACCTCTATCAGTCGTGAGTTCTTCTCAGTCAACTCTCGTGTCCAGCGGCAAGTCGTCGACTCTGTGTGAGCTCTCCGTTGCAAAGATTCTCGCTATGCCACGACTGGGTCAACCGATTGAATTTTCGTCATTATCCCGTTATCGCGAGTGTCTCTCTTATCGACGTCTGTACATCGCTAGTTCCGTGCCGCGAATTCGCGCGTCGTCTCTCTCTTGAAAATACGAGAAAGTGACAAGTGGGAAGGAAGACGAATGAAAATTAATCGTCCATGTGATAATCCTCGTTTAATTTTTTTCCTCAATCTCCATTTGCTATATTTATCAAAGCGGCTTTTTCCGAAGGAATGCTAAGTCATCGAGAATTTGACGAAATTTCGAATATTGTACGAATTCGACGTTTTTAACCTTGTTTTTTTTCTAAGTTCGAGTTCCGGCTAACGGCGAATCTTGTAAAATATCGTGAAATGGAAAGTTTTCGAAGATCAAAGTGAGATACAGCCGAGGCACGAAGCCTTCGAATTTCTGCGGCAATCAAATATTCATAAAACGAACGCCGGAGAATCGAAATAAACGAGTGGAGGGGAGGAAGAATCCGATCAATTAGAAATTCATTGACGTAATTATAAGCTATTAAATAAGAAGCAAAAAAACAAATGTCATGATTTCTTTGCTTCGAGAATTCAACGCAATCGCTTCATCTCCTTCCATTGAAAAAATTACTAATCAGACAACTGTTTACCGTATATTTTATTGCATGTGAAAAATTTGCACACTCACCTAGAAGTAAAAAACATTTCAACACTTTTTTTGTTCTATTTTGAAAAAAACTTCTATAAGAATGTTTTTTCGTCGAAAATACGACTAAAATATTATAAATATATACTTACAAAAAAGATAAAAAACAATAAAATATACTTGAGCTATCAGGAAAGAGATTTTTCATCGAATTTTCAACCAAAATCGGCAAAAAATGTTGAATGTCAGGCTCGGCATGTTTTTCTCGTTCGAGACCACTTGTATCCCCTTTCACTTTTATTTCCTCCGGCGACTCTCCTTTCGCGTTGTAACCCTCGCGCAATGGAGTTGCTCAGAGTTTTATTCCCTTGTCTTTCTCTCTCCTGCGCGCAGTGTTTACTACCCGAGAGGTGACCGTGAGCGCCTCTTTTTCAAAGAATAAAAAAAAGGAACGCTTCTCAAACTGCGTCTTCTGTGTTACCGACCATTACGATCCCAAGGTCCGGGACTTGCACACAAATCGAGACCTGTAAAAGGAATCTTGACGTTGAAGGAAAAAAAAATCATCCATTAAAGAAAAATTATAAGAATAACAAGATTATAAAAGGCAATTAATCTTTTTTAGGAAAGATAAAAAATATTTTTAAAAAACGACGAACTGACGTAAATAAAAAAATTTATAAAAAATTATTGAAAATATTGTGATCTCGTTTTTTGTTGCATTTTTTCTTCAATTAGTCTCGTAAATATTCCGCGATGGTCAGTTTCTCCTCTTCGGTCTCTTTTTCGCGTCTTCTTTCGGTTTCTTTTTTGAGTTACCGCGAGACGTCGTGACTCACGTTCCGGAATTCGCAATCTCACGAATTTCCCCCTGGGGCTTTTCACGAGCGATGGATGGGTCTCCGGACCAATAAATAAACAAAAACAAACGCTAAACAATCCTGAATCTCCTTACACCTTTTTTTGGGCATCGTGCGTCAATGCGTCGACTCACCTGTCGAAATCTTTCTTTTAGCTTTTTTTTTGCCCTCGGCACTTCGTCCTTCGGTCGAGAAAACTTTGAACTTTCGAAATCGCACGCTCGACATTTTTTCTCCGTCTTCGCGTTTTTATCAATCATTACTCAAATGTAATCGAAAAATATTTTTAATTTATATTGCAAAAATTGTTTTGAATTCTTTCTAATTTTCTGAAAAATTTAATTATTTTATTTTATACTTAAATCAGCTGATTTTGACAGTTCTTTTTATTTTTAAATCATCCAAAGAAATTATTTCTTTCACGTTTGAAAATTAATTTCACTTTATCCTGAATTTTCGCGCAAACGAAATGAAAAATCTGATCTCCGACGAACTTTGTCCCTCGAAATACGAACGCGGTAAATGGCGCGATGAAAAAAAGGTCTCGCGAGCTTTGCACCGACTCGAGACCGCCGAATGTACTAAAGAGAATTTTTATCCGTCACATAATGTCGCCAGGTTAGCCTATCGAGACTTAACCTCTTTCTTTTTTTTCGCTCTTTTTTGTGGTTTTCCCTCACCGGGTCGCGAGACTCGAGCGTCGGCCAATCATCGGTGACTCACGTGACGTTACATCGAAGATTTTCTTCCATTGTCGTTTGTGACAGAAACCCCGTTTGACCCCGGAATTCGTATCCGAAAGTTCAAATCTTTTCTCTCTCTCTTTTCCTCTCTCCTGGCTACGCGTATCGAGTGACGATCATCAAGCAAAGTGCATTCACGCTGATCTTAATTTATTTCGAATCCTCACCCCGTAATTGCTGTCTCGCTTTGCAATTCTAATTTTTCCATCCCGTGCACGTAATCCCAGCGTGAAGCTTTTCACTTTTTATATCATCATGCCGGTGTCTTTTATAATCTGATTTTTTTTATTCAGAATTTTCTCGACTCAGCGTAAAAAAAATAAACAAACTATTATCTATATTTTTTCAAATACTTTTTTCAACTTTCATGACTTGTTTTTTTCACGTAATTAAATTTTAGACTGAAATGTTGGTGAATTAAAAACGTGATAATTTTTTGCACATTTTTTTCGGAGTAGAAATTTTAATTTTTATTCGTCTTTTTATTGTCTTATTTTTACATGTTTCGTTTTGATAATTTTCTAGTGTTTAAATTATAAAAATTCTTTAAAATGTTTCAAGTATTTTTTATCGTATTTTTCTGTCCTCATTAATAATCGCTTGCATTTGTTTTGAAATCGGCTCTCGTCAATGGGTCGCAAATTTGCCCAACCGAAATTTCGTCAAATTGATAGTCTCCGGCTTATCTCGACTTATTTTCCTTCATTGAAACGCAATTTTGTTGACGATTGCATTTCCTTCAATAAATTAAAAATATTTCAGAATTCCCAGAATTCGTGAATTTTTACCCACAAATTAGACAAGTGGAAATTACTTCATTTATTTAAAAAAAAATAACAACAATTTGTTATAAAAGCCTGAAATTTATAAAATGGATCAAGTGTCGCCACTGCGAGGATCTAACGGATACGAAATGAATTTCGAATCCGGTTTGGAGAACGGAATAAATAATTTGTCAATTGACAATAGCAACAAAAACAGAGTTCTCAGGTAGCGAAAATCATCTTTAGTTTTTTTTTCAACTAACGTAAAAAAATAATGATAATATTTTACTACTTTTTATCAGAGTACGACAAACACGTCACGTGTAACAAAAACACTATTGTCAGAGTAAATAGTTTGTTGCTACGGAAATCGAGAGAGTATCGGAAGAAATACGAAAAGAAAAAATCGTACGCAAATAACTATGATTCGTGCGTCATAGATAAATTATCATATACTCATTTAAAGACTTCCTGTACGTCGATAAATATGCAACGAGCTAAATGATACAAAGAAACAATTACAAATAATATATAGAACACAAGTTTAATAACATGCAAATTCATCACTATACGATATAAAAGCCTTGATAGCAAAGCAAAATAAAAAAAATCTAGTATCCTTTTCCACCGTATTTAAAAATCAAACACTCGGCGTGGAAAAACTTTGGTAGAGTTTATCACAAAAATTTAAATAAATAATGAAAGTCGTAGTGCATTTTTATGCCAGAAATACCTATTTTGACATTTACGAAGTCGTTTATCGTTTAACATTTTTAAATTCGATCTAAAAAAAAGAATTTAAAAATTATTTTGTCGTCGGGGCCTTGAAAAATTCCTAAAGTTATGAAATGTCGTTGGAAGTTTTCGTCAATTGAAAAAAAAGAGATTTGTAATTGAGAGCTCGTTGAGAAAAAAAAATTGATGTACTGACGCAAGCGAATGTCTCGTACAATTCATTTCCTTCTACGTTTTTGATGCGTACGAGATTGTAAAGCAACGCAAACACTTCACGATTGATAAGTGATTCGTAATCAGTGAACTTTTTTTTTCTCAATTAATGTTAGAAATCCTTGTGATGACGAATTGCAATTCATTATCACGTACTCTTGTTACATCGCACGTGACACGATGTAATCGCTACATTTTTTATCTCAATTTATTATTTTTTAACTTATTAATTTATTCGATTTTAAGAAAAAAATTTAAATTGATATTTACACATGAAAATAAATATTTTTTTGTTTTTTATTTTGCAGGAGAACGCGAAGTCTCAACGCACCGAGTCAAGTGCAACAATTCGGACCATGTGGTCGTATAATGAAAAACTCCGCCATGGTGATGTAAGTACGAAAATAAATTACTCGCAATGAAAAAAAAAAATCAAGATTCGACCTCTGATTCAGTGCCCCGCAAAATAAAAATAAAAACTGTTTTGACCAAAATTCACATTGAGTCACGTTTTGCGAAAAAAAAATCCGAAGAATTCGCACGAAAGGCACAAAAGTATCCCACAATTTTTTTTCCCCCTCGATTAGCGATCGCCGGGGCAAGGAACAAAGTCATGAAATTCAACTTTTTTCGATTTTCCAAGCTCACGCGCGTGCTATTATGCAAATGAGAGAAATAGAAAATCATGAGGGTAGACGTAATTATTGCAAACGTAGTGTGACTGGACGGTTAATGACGACTAGGGGACTTCGAAATTTGCAATCGAATCTCGTCTACGATTCGCAGGGGGAAAATGAAGACAAAAGATAAAGAAACAAGGAAGACATCTGAGCGTTAAAAATGGCACGTTTTCTCAGCGCGCATGCGCTAATGCGGTTTGCCGTTGAAAAAGGAAAAAAAAAATAAAACGTGTCTCCGATCGGGCGAGCTGTCAGTGTCCACGCGACCCTCGACCCGGGACCAACTCAACATGCTCGTCTCCCTTTCGGTTCAAGCTTCTCTCTTACAAAATTCCCACTGAAAATTACTACAATTTAAATAAATCACTGACAACGTTTAATTAAATTTTTACGGACGGCATGTTTTTCTGATTTTTTTTCTAAATATTCAATTATTCCGTTAATTTCGAAGTTAATAAATTTTCTGATAGTGCAAGTTTAAAAATTAGTCAACTGGTACATTTTACTGAAGAACAATGGTTGGATTTATAAGGTTTGTATTATTTTTAAAAATATATGTTTATAAAAAGATATTTCGAAAAAACGAAAGGGAAAGTTTTCAAAAAATGTGCGAGGTAGATAAAATTAAATTAAAAAAAGAATTATATTGTAAGAATAGGGAATTAAGAAATGGGGCAAAAAGTAATTAAAAAGTGTAGAAAGTTCGCGTTGAGGATTCAAAATAAATTGAGGATAAAACACAATTTATTGTCCATAATTAAAAATTATCAAAATGTTAAAAAAATAATTTTGTTTCATTTCTTAAATTTACTGTTTAATTATAACAGCTGTAAATTTCAGCTCTAAAAATAAAATGAACTTCATTTTCTCTTGGCTTATCATGAAATAAAAATGAAGCATCGATCCTTGAATCGATTTTGTGAATTATCGACGTCGCGTTAACGTGCCCGAGATAGTTCAACGCAGAAGGAAAAAAAATACGACTCCCGTGAACTTTGGGCCTCAATGGGAAAAGGAAAAAAAAACTTTGATTAGATCAAGAAAATCAACAGGAAATCGAGTAATTTAATCTCATTTTATATCAAAGTTTTGTTTTCATTCTTCATTCAAACATTAGGTCGTTAACACGTGAAAATTTAAACAGTCACGAAGAATTATCTGGAAGGAAAGTTTTGATAAAATAATAATAATAATAACAGAATATCCGAGATCGACGAATTCGAAAATTCGTATTCGAATTCGTAAATTGTAAATTCGAGCAGGCACATGTGTCTCGCGGGTTAATTCATTTCTCTAAAAATTTCAATTTCATTAAAAAATTGCTCACCTCCACGTCCATTTCGGCTTCGTCATCCACGAGAAGAATCGTGAAGACAATGAATAATTACTGACCCGAGCTCGATTACTTTTTTTTCCTCCTCGTATCACTCGACATCGACACCTGTCCTCACTGAACCTTGAACTCGAAGCTTACAATTTTGATTATGGATTGAATAATTTAGGTAATACGTACAGACTCGGAATCGTTCGAAACGATAGTCCAGCAATTTCTTATGGAAATGGTCATTACGATGAATATTCATGAATTACGAAATAAAATCGTAATCGCACTGAAAATAGAACGAAAAAAATGAGGGAAACATTGGAAAATTTAGTGGCGTACAATAGAATAAAAACAGTACAAATATAAATTATAAAAATTCAAATTTTTATAAAAAATATTTAAAAAATTTAGAATTTATATTATAATTCGAAAATTAATTTTAAAAAAATTTTTTCAGGACAATCCAAGACCCAGCTTCTCAAAGGCTGACGTGGTACAAGGCACCATTGACGGTTCTAGTTATCAAGAAAGTCCGTGACTCCTCGGTACTTCCGCCATTCGTACAGCTCATTACATGGCTGATTGAGGTAATAAAATAAAAAACGAAACCTTCGTTCGGTGCTGTCAATTCTCAAGATTGAATAATTATTTTTAATTTTGCAACCTCGGTTGTCTTGAAAAAATAATGTAAATAATCATGAAAGATGTGGAATTAGAAATCAAAGACTCGACTTTTTTATTACAGGAAAAACGGATGGCCGTGTACGTGGAAACTTCGGTGCTGGAGGATCCGGCGCTGACGAGGGATCCAAGATTTCAAAGTGTTCAGGATCGATTAACGACCTTCAAAGACGGTGCCGAGCTACAGGACAAAATAGACTTCATCGTGTGCCTGGGCGGTGATGGGACCCTCCTCTACGCGAGTCTTCTCTTCCAACAATCCGTTCCACCGATCATGGCCTTTCATCTTGGATCTCTTGGATTCTTGACTCCGTTCGAGTTCGACAATTTTCAGGAACAAGTCACGAACGTCCTTGAGGGTTGGTTTATGATCAAATGTTTAAAAAGAAATTTTATTTTTTATTCCCTGTCGACGACAAGTTGTTATTGATATTAACCCGCTCACGCTCACACAACCCATCGTTAGCGTTTGAGGGTCATTTGTGTCCCAGCCTTTTGTGTCATTATCGTGAAACATTCTTGCACGTTTCTATATTTTGCATGAAATAGTTATTTTATTTTTATTTTTGGGTCGAACAAATTATTTCCTTCCAGTTGAGAGTTCAGAGAATGTCCGAGAATTTTTTCAAATTTTTTCGAAGTCTTTTCGAAGGAAAATAAGTGTGGGACACGAATGACCCATCGTTAGCTTCAACGGTTGCTCAAAACCACCTCAGGAGGGTTAATTCACATTTATTTACATTTATTTAAATCGTCGAGAAAAATAAAAAAATTATTTCACTGCTCAGAAACATAGATGAAACCTAAAAAATCCAAAAACAAATTTATTTTATCATGAAAAATCATTCATAAAAAATGTCTATATTTTTGTAGTACAATGTTTATTAACTGTATTGATTTAATGTCAAAAGGTCACGCGGCATTGACGCTCCGTAGCAGATTGTGCTGCACGATAAAGCGGAAAGGCGAGGACAGACAATCGGGTAAGCCGTCGACGGATCATTTGGTACTTAACGAGGTCGTCGTGGATCGCGGCCCGTCGCCTTATCTGTCGAACATCGATTTGTTCATCGATGGTAAACACGTTACCAGCGTCCAGGGCGATGGCCTTATCGTTAGCACGCCAACGGGTTCGACGGCTTACGCGGTCGCCGCCGGCGCGAGCATGATTCATCCGTCGGTACCGGCGATTATGATAACACCGATTTGTCCTCATTCCCTCTCGTTCAGGCCGATCGTAGTTCCTGCAGGTGTCGAACTCAAGGTGAACCTTCATTTTCATTTCAGACAGCATTTTATATTTCTTTAAAAATACTTTACCTAGTAAATATACGCCTTGAGCATCTATGAGAGAAAAAATAACAACTTTGACCATCGATTGTCGATGATACATCTGGAATTTGAATTTTCTGCAAGATCGTAATGGTACAAAAGTCGATTTTAAGAGCTGTCATTTTGTAGAATTGGTTGTATTATTTTATGATTTTTTTTTCAATTCCCTATTGTTTGAGAAAAAATTATGATTTTTGCTCAAATTTTCTAATAACTAAACGAAAAAAATGAGCAGAAATAAATTTAATAATTGTGGAGTTGACGAATAGTTTTCAATACGATCGATTTTCGTTCGACAGATATCAGTTCCTCAAGACAGCCGAAATACCTCGTGGGTTTCGTTCGACGGAAGAAATCGTCAAGAACTTTTCCACGGTGACAGGTAACGTGAAATTTCTAAATTTGTCTAATCACGATTTTCATGTCTTTTTGCAGATAATGGCAAACAGCAAGGCGAGAAGCACAGCCTACGTCTCTTTCGATGGTCGAAATCAGGAAGAGCTGCGTGTCGGGGATAGGTGTGTCCCGCGAAAATTTATTTTAACATCAAACACAGCTCATTAAATTAGATTTTTGTCTTCCTCTCATTACATCTTTTTCTTGCTTTACTCGTGCTCATTCGTTAGAGCTCATCGAACCATGAAAAAAATGTCATCAAACTTTGTTCAATTTAAAAAAAAAAGATTCATGTCAGAATCTCACATTTCGGGTGTCTAAAGGAGACGTGGGCTGGTGGCTTCTTCGCTCTTCTCGCATAATGACAATTTGTGAAATTTCCATCACACTCGAATGAAACTTTCATAGTTTTATTTATTTTTTCGGTTTCTCATTAAAATATTTTTTTTCTGTAGTCTTCAAGTGACGACGTCGATTTATCCAGTACCGAGCATATGCGCCACCGACCAGATAACCGACTGGTTCGATTCACTCGCCGAGTGCCTTCATTGGAACGTTCGCAAGCGACAGAAGCATCTCGACGAGCTCAGCGACCTGACGCATTCCTCGAGCAACGATACACTCGATTCTCTGGATCGCGACAGTTAAATGCCCCGATCGAGTAAGAAGGGAAAAAAACAATGAGATCTTCGTGCTGGACGCAAATGACGTGGAGGAAACAGCGCGGAAGGGTGTAGACTCGGAGTTGATTTTTTTAAGCTGGAAATGCTTTCAAAAAGGAATTGCGATTATTAGACATGAGTTTAATGTGCTAAATAATTTGGCAGCAAAATTACGATTGTGTCTCGTCACGGACAGGGAGACATTAATTTTGTTACAAAATTTAATCATGTTTTTTACTCCGGAGCCATTCTGTCTCGTTAGATTCGCGAACTTAAATATTTCTCTGTCGCATACTCCGACAACGAAACAAGAAGAAATTGATTTTTTGAGTCGCGGGTAAATTCAACAATTCGAGTTACGATACGAAGTGCAAAGCGGGGTTTCTCGATTTCGGACCATCAATGGAACGAGGCTCACGTACCACGAAAAATGTTCCTCGAGTAGGCATACGCACTAAAAAATATTTTTAAAATTTATTTCATTATTCATTTCATGTTAAGTTTAAATCGATTTTATAAGAAATTCCACATCTAATCAACGACCTTGAACCCTCTTGTAAATCAGAATCGGCAATTTATCATAAAATATTTATCATTTTGTTAGATCTAAGATTAAGTACGATGTATGTATGTGTGTTTAAGAAAAAATTTCGTTATATACGTGTTGAGATGATAAGAAAAAAAAATATATTTTAAGGAGCTTTCTTTTTTGAAAAGCTGATAAATCGTTCTTTCAATCTTCTCAATACGAATAATTTAATCAACAGTTTAATTATTTAGATCGAAAAGTGTACGGTGCATAGATTTGTTGATTCAGCGAATATCACCTTATTCGTTGAATCCAGAATATCGTAGAGAAGCGTGCGTTTTTTACCTTTGGCCTGTATCTGTGTTCTTTCTGCAGCAAGAGTGCAAAAATTGAGAAGAATTTGAGTAAGGGTTTTTTAAGTTACACAATGCGCACGTGGGTGAAGCAGAAAATTCTAATACCGCTTGTGAGCGGTTACGTTTTAATCCGACGTTGTATATGTAAAACTTTTTTACCCACAAATGTTATAAGGTATCTCAAACGATCGTATTTACTTTCCTACAATAGATTCGATGTACCGAAAAACGATAAACAAAATGAAAAGCATGTTTGTACAAATATGTTGAAATTTACTATAAATAAAATTTTGTAATAAAATTATTTTTCTACCAACAACGTCGAAAATACTCAGTTTCGATTTTTTTTCACCCAGTTTAAGATTTCAATCTTCAGTTTCCTTAGTGAATAAGAAAATTTGACGATGACTGAAATTACAGCTAATTTTAAAAATAGAAAAATAAATAAAAAAATCGCAGGTACAGAATAAAATTTCCGAAATCTTCTATTTTCATACATATACATTAAATGTTTATTTAAATATTAGAGTACAAATTTACAACAGTTATATACAATTGTGTTACTTAATAAAAATCGAGTGGTTAATCAGGTAAATCGTAATATAATACACGCAACAAAATTCCGTCAAT
>JAPYYX010002749.1:0-16390 GCA_030522605.1 Cremastinae sp. B BG-2022a
TTTTCAGAACTTGTAAAACTTTGATAGATTTGCTTAAAATAAGACCAAATGAAGTTAATCTAACGATTAAAAATTATGAAGAATAATTTAAAGGCTTAAGGGGGCCGTCTTGCCCCGGTCTCCCCTATACTTTTTTCTCGCCGGTAGTGAGAATTATTATTGAATTATATAAAACCGTGAAACGGTAAATTCTGTATGCTCTGTAAACATTCTATAATACCGTATAGAATTCATCAGGAGTTGAATAGTCCGTAGCAAAAGCTTGAATGTCATAAAATAAAATTCTCTTCTACAACCGTAAAGTTTACAGCAGCTAAAAGCGATGTATACATTGGGAAAAAAATGTGTTTAGCCTTGAGACCGCAGAGTTGGAAAATATTTCGGTTCCTTGTCGGTCGGTAGGAGGAAAAGAGAGGAAGCACGGAGAGAGGATCTTTGCGGAAATGATTTTCCAAGAGAACATAAAATGCGTGAGACTTTGGCTCACATAAAACACTCGGGGCGAAAATTTTGAAAGCGGCCAGAGCGATGGGAAGGAGAAAAAACATGGTCACAAGTTATGACGAAATACGACAGGGTCGTATATGGGGATTTTGCGTTTTGGTTTCGTAGCGGTGAGTATACGGTGCTGCTTACTTTTTATAAGCGACGGGGGTGCATAAGAGAAGAGCGAGACGCAAAAAAAACAACTGAAGGGGATGCTGTAACAGAAAAATGAATAGGAAAAGAGAGTGGATAAAAAGAATGGGGAAAAACGAAAAGGACAGCCGAAATTTCTGGACTTGGCGGGTCCATTGGACCATGACACCCTTGGGCGAAACTTACCGTCCCGGATACGGTGGAAAAAAATTTGTCAGGGCGAGTCACCCTTCTCGTTCGCACTGGAATGTAATCCACAAATTTCGCCCACCGAACATCGAAATCATTTTGGTCGGCCATTTCCGTGTTATAAATATTATTTCGCATATAACACTGTAAGCGTATTCAACGACCTATATCCCTTCAACTATGAAATTATTTTTATAATGCTGTGTACTCGAACAAAGCACCAATTGAAATATCACCTATGAGTTATTTTACTTTTCGCAAAGCTTCGGTAAAACAAACGAAACCGCGTTGAGAATACAAATATCGGAAATTCGTACCGATGCTGATGCGTTGAAATATCAGATGTGCACGCTTTTATATAAATTATTAGCTGGAAATTCGAAAAAACTGAAAATCATATTCATTTAAGGCCATGACATTTTTTCATTATTTGCTTATGCATAATAAATATATTAATACTTTATACATATTTTTTAATTGGTAATTCATCATTGTTAAACTATCAAAAACATTTTCAGGTATTTTAATGTAATATTGTAGTAATGTATTGTATGTATGTAATACTCTAATGTATAGATAATTATATGTGTATGTATGTATAATAATAATGTAAAAAAATAATAATAATGAAGTAAAAATAATAAAAACAAAAAAAATAATGCAATAAAAAATAAAATAAAGTAAATTAAGAAATGATTTTTTCTAATCATATCCATCCAACTGATAAAATAAAACTATATAATTTATCAAGAGAAGAATAAGACTACCTGTCGATATCGGCTATAGGTTCAACTGCACATTTCGATTTAAAGGTTCACGAATGGCCGTCGACCTGTTCGACCTTTGTGGCTAAGCGCTCACAGATCATCAAAAAAAAGGAGAGAAAAAAAGTGATTCATTATTCACGAGTACTGTTCGTCGACCTTTTGCTTTGATGGGTATATACGCTCGTGTTTAAAAACAGGGCTGCTTCGATTAATTTATCCTCCCAATAGCCAAGTTCACATTTTATTTTTCTCTCCTATATCAATAAATTCGTAACGAATGAAGAGACACAGTGTGCACATAGTACTGAAAGGCTATTGTGTCCGCTGTATTATTGTTATTGCTGAATTATTTACAATGCAGACCGTTTTGTAGAGAAAATGTTCGATCTACTGCAACTGACCGCACAATTAAAAAGAGAACAATCGTTAAAAAAACAATATCGAAATTAAATTTGGTGTGTCAGCGCAGTTTTTGCGATTCACCGCATCCCAAGAGAGATATTTAAAACGAATTGTATTTATTTTTATTTCGGTGATTGAGGAGCGTTAAAGCTGCGAACAATGTGTTAATGTAAACTATTTTACGAAGGATTAAGCACGTCTTAATGAGGCCCTTTGTCAGGAAATTCATTGAGAAAATTATACGTCTCTTTAGCTTGTTTATCTCGATTTTTGGATCGCTTAATCCTCCGCTCGAGGGTCTCGTAAACGAGCATGACGTTTTCCTTTCCTCTCGAACGCATCCAAGGAATAAATTACTCTGTGAAAACGGAAATAGCGTCAAGGAAAATCGAGGAGAGCTACAGACAAGTCTGGGAAAGGGATGAGAGGGAAAAACGATAGGAGCGTATACCTGCTGAAACTGTCGAGAAAACTGAAAACGTGTTCCGAAATGTCCACTCGGAAAAAAATGTCCGAGCCAGGTCGAGACGCTCCGTATACGCACAGTGGGATCGAAAAGACCGGGGGGCGAGCTACCGGAGTATTATATGGACAAAAAGGCAGGTCTGGTCAATATTTTGGACTCTTCGACACGCCGGAGCTCTCCCAGGTCACGGACTTTTCTGAAATTTCACGACAGCACCCTTGGGATGTTCTCTCAGGTATGTGCAGGATCGTAATGGGCCTGTGGGCACTACTACATTATACATGTACATACACATAGACAATGTATACAATTTACAGAGAGTAGAAAAATGCCGAAAAAAAACCTTTGCTACAAGCATATTCCACGACGTGAAACCTCTGTAAAGTACTTTTCCCTGGTGAAAACTTGCAGGTTTCTTCAAAACTCGCCACCTCACAATACGCGCTCTTATTCTTTTATTTCTCCCTTTTTCTTTCTCTCTCGCTCTTTCTACCCAGCTTTGCGTATTCTCAGTTGCATAATATTTATGACCCAGCAATTAATGCACGACGCTGCCTACGACATTTTTACGTTTCTCCGCTTATATTTAACAAAAGGGACAGCCCCCTTTTCCTCTTGTTTCTCTCCTGTCACACGGGTAAAAAGAAAAAATACAATGCGCTTTCTCAAAACTTTTTGAATTAAAAAAAAAGAGTACGGAGGTTGAAGGGATTTCACGAAGAACGTTCGCATCTCGAGGGGAAATTTGTAAAACTTTGTATTCTTTTCGTTTCGCTTACATTTTAATAGGTTTCAGGAATCGTATTCGCATTAGTCTTTATCAGATTTTAAAATTGAAATAATTTCGTAACAATTTAAAGTACGAAATTAATTTTTCTTGGACAGGAAAAGATATAATAAAATAGAGAAAAGGTTACACATTCAATTAGATGCTTTATTATTGCGAAAATTGTGCAGTATATGGGGCATTCCACGAGAACTGAGATAGATTGTAAAATTCAAATTTTGATTTTCTTCCTTTTTTACATTTTTTTGTATTCGTCAGAATACACTCACTTTAAAAAAAAAGCATTTTACTGTTTAAAACTCAAAAATCACTTATAAAAATGATTCGAATATTTTGTTTATATTGGTTTCATAAAAATACATTAAAAAACAAAAAATTTTCAAAAAATACCTAATTTGGTCCATTATTGTACAAGTTATGAGCAAAAAACTGAATAAGGACGTATTTTCGTAAAATTTGACATCTTTTGAAGACGATTAACCGAAAAACTCTCTGAGAGTAATAAAGAAAGTCAAAAAAATGGAGAAAATCAAAAATGAAAATTTTACAATATATCCCAGTTGGCGTGGAACGCCCCATAATATATATTGTATTGTAACGTGTCCCACAGCACTATCGTAAAGTATCTTTGTTTAGTTTAATTATTTTATCATATTTCGTGTGAGCGAATACTAATTATTTGTTGCATTTTTAGAGAACGATTTTTGAGTTGATTTGTAAATCCAGATCTCGTCCTAGCTCTCCTCGTCGCACCTACGAAGCTCCAGCCTAGGACATTTCCTGGAACATTTTCCCATTTAGAAAAAAATTCGTGTTATGGCGAAAGCCTCGTCATAAAATATAGATACTAAGGATTTCACTTCGTCTACAAATCGATGTGATCAACCTTTCAAGTTATCGTTGTTCCCTTTGCCCCTTCCTCCATCAATATTTAACAGAAGAAAAAAATCAGCATTTATCTCCATTGTATTATTGTCTCAAAAGCAAAAATATCCTATCGATCGTTGTGTCTTGTTAGCGCTGCGCAAGTCGAATCCTTTGACATACCGGTAACACTGTTCGCACCGACGAAATAACTCAACCATACAATTGAGGACGAAAAAAAAACAAAAAGCTTTCGATTAAAGTGAAAAAATAAGGAGAAACTGCACTAAGAATATAGTAAGAGGAAGGTGAGAAACAAATATATATATAACTACGCAAAAAATAAGAAAGAGAGGGCAGAGAGAATTCGTCTTGTTTGCTCATCCTTAATTACTTCATTTGAAACTTGGTTGTCTCGGTGTAAATTGCGTTCCATTTTGATTACCATATCTCGGTGAAGAACGCAAGCCGAAGCCGAGGTGGTGAAAAAAAAAATAGAAAAAGAAAAAGGGGAGAAAATGAGAGGTCGAAATAAGAATAAGGGGCTCTAAATTTCGTACACGCAAGGAGATGCGGTCGCTGCGAGATATTTGGGAGAAGCGAATGGAGTGAAGGAGAGATGGAAGATGAAATTATGTATAAAGGAGAAAAGAGAGAAAGGGAGAGGCAGTTATCGTTCCGAGTTCGCGCACACAGTACCAGAGAGAAGCGGGTCTGCATCGTCGGGTTATATGGAAGGCTATGTTGGAACACGGCAACTCGATTGCCAAAACTCGTATACACGGGATATATACGTCCCGCGGTGGCCGAAAACGTGTGCCGCGAGGCGATATGCAAATGTCTTCGGTCCAATATGTAAAAGTGTTTTGGAGAATTATTTTACGTCGGCCCCGTTGGGACTCGAGCGCTCCAGGGTTCCCAACGCACGAATCTCTTGCCCGTGTCTCAAATCCTCTCTCCCGCGTGTATACAAATATATTTATGTGTACGAAGAGCGATTTTCGTTCAGCTCGGAGCTTCCACGCTCACGGACTCTGGATTAAATTTGGACCTCGTTCCTCTCTGGTGTACCTTATTCTTCCGATGCACATGCACCCCTCAACGTGTATAGTAGTATTATAGCCTGGTCAATGCGCTTCGGTCCATGTGAGAGAAACTTCGCCAGGAAAAGCGAGCTCAACTACAAATAATTCATACACGTGTATACTTCGCTAATTAAGGATGTACTTGCGTCAAGGGCATTTATAAGATAATTGCATGAAAATGTTCATACATATTTACGATATCAGTTACAACTCTCTCACCAATTTTCAAAGGGATTCCCTATTTCAACTTTCGGATAATTTACATGAAAGATTACTGGTAAAATATGCATTTTATGTTAAGGCATGCATCGGAAAATTCGTCATTTTCCTTTATAACTTTGATCCGTGATCATTTTTATCGAATGAAGAAATATTTAGTAAAACAGATATAAAGTTACTATACATTTGTGGGAAAAAATATTTTTAGTTTTCTTTAACCCTTCGTGCCCTTCGTTGCGTAGAGAGAATCTCTCACACTCATTTTAAAACTTTTTTTTCTCTTTAATTTCAATGGAATGGTTACTTGAAAAATTTTTTACTCTCTCAGAATTTTATGATTTATAGAATAGTCAACAAAATATTTTTAAAAACTTAAAATTATAAAGTAAAAAAAAATTTTTATTACTAACAGTTGTGAGAATTTCTCTCATCACTTCCGTAAAGCCGGTTCAAATTAGAAATTTTGCTTTTGGCGCTTGCGCAATAGCGTGAGATTTTCTCTCATCACAACGGTCATGTCGTTCATATGAAAGACAACAGGTACGAAGGGTTAAGAGTTATACCCGCAACGACTTTAAATGAAAGATTACTAATAAAATATGCATTTTATGTTGAGGCTTGCATTGGAAAATTCGTCATTTTCCTTGATAACTTTGATCCGTGATAATTTTTATCAAATGAAGAAATATTCAGTAAAACAGATATAAAGTAACTGTACATTTGGGAAAAAAAAATTTTCAGTTTTCTTCCAGAGTTATACCACCAACGAATTCAAATGAAAGATTACTATTAAAATATGCATTTTATGTTAAGGCATTGGAAAATTCCTCATATGTACCTTTATAACTTCGATCCGTGATAATTTTTATCAAATGAAAAAATACTTTGTAAAACAGATATAAAATCACTGTACATGTGGGAAAAAATATTTTCAGTTTTCTTCAAGAGTTGTACCAGCAACGACTTCAAATGAAAGATTACTAATAAAATATGCATTTGATGTTAAGGCATATATTGGAAAATTCCTGATTTTCCTTTGTAACTTTGATCGGTGATAATTTTTATCAAATGAAGAAATATTTACAATTAGTAAAATAGATATAAAATCACTATACATTTGGGAAAATGTATTTTCAGTTTTCTTCAAGAGTTATACAAACGACTTCAATCCTTTAAAAAAGTTTTGTACCGAACGTTAATAGTTACCGCGGCTTCTCAGCGCGGCAGTAAACGAAAATGCAACTTTTCGCTTTGGCATTATTCTGCGCATTGTGGTTTTCAAGTTCTTCATTAATTTTCCCGCTGCGAAAACGCCTTCTTTTCCATCAACGAGTTTTTCCCTCATTATAATTTTTTTTTTCCTCATCAATCGACGAAACGAGCATTCTCTCTTGACCTTTCACCGAAGTTCGCCAGATCCGTGAAAGTACCCTCGAAGGGTGGTGCACCGACTGCGTGGGCGATGTACCGAAAAAAAACCCAACCCTCCGGAGTTGAGATCTTTTGAGAAAAGCCCCGAGGACCTCACGGAACACACCAACACTTGCGTGTGCGCGCTTCTGCGCGGAATCCCACGGGAATCCGTAAAGATTCTTTCGTGAAACAAAGGATCACGACGGCGACACACGCGTTATTTCTTCTCTTGTTCTCTCGTGTTGGCACGGGTGAGAACACGCCCTCGGAAATTCCGCAGGAGAAATCGTGCGCACTCTTCATTCTCAGAGATACTAGAAAAATATGTGTATTTGCTACAAGATTGTTTACCCCTTTTTTCATCCCGCAGACATTCTCATCATTCATTTGTGTCCTGAAAGATGTGAGTCTTTTATTTGAAAGATGCTCATATTATGTTTTTTGTTTCACGGAGAAAATATCGTTTTGAAATTTGAAACAAATTGATGTACAGTGTTTGAAAAAGTGTGTCAGAAATTTTTAATTTGAATATGTTCACGCGCTAACAATGGCCGTGATCAATGTTGATGAGAGAGATGTCGATCGATCTTCCGTCGATTAATGATTTGATTTTTTGAAAAGAGGGGTGACTGACGCCTCGCTCTCTTTAGAATGAGGAAAAGATAGTCCTCCAAGTATCGAGATAGAAATTCGCAAAATTATATAGGGTAGAGGGGAGCAAAATGAGGTACTACTGAAGAAAATTTTCCGATTCCAAGGGCTTGGATGTGCTGAATTTTTTGTTTTTTAATCACAATTGAAAGAAACAAATTAAATTTTCACTGCCATGAGAAGAGATAAATTTTTTTAGCAATCAAAATGGGGTATCCCGCCAAAAAGTAAGAGAAATTTTTTTTTTTTTCATAATTTGTTTATTTATTATTAGCTTTCACGTTTTGTTTCTAGTATCTATTGATGATTTATTTTGACTTTCAATTAAATGTGTCTAATTCCCAAAGAAAATCATCTTTTTCGATCTGCTACGTTAGTTCTTGACTATCAATTTTTATTTCTGTTTAGATGTGTTTTGGAATCACCAAAGATAATGTTCTTGGCAAAGAAAATGTTATTTAATATAAAATTTTATTAAATTTTAAAATATTAAAAATTTTCACCAAATTTTTGGGGTACCCCATTTTGCCCCCCTCTACTCTAATTTGTTAAATAATTATGAAACAAATTTTTGAGATGAAATTGACAGTGTCAATTATATAATTGACACTTTATCTCTTGTATATCGAACAATCTGGCCATTTTCTATCTATAAATTTGTAATAAAATCATTTTCTCACACTTGATCTTCTCTTGCTATTATTTTTAACAGTGATTCGATTTTCCCGAGTCAATATATGTTTTCTCACGATGGGAGAAGAAAAATGGCAATCGTCTCGTTGTGACCCGGACTACAAATAATAATCCAAGAATGAAGTGAGAACTCACGAATGTAACATATAGATGCTGATAAATAAAATAATCAGTCTAAAAAATACAGGGACTTCGAGAAACGTTTGTTATTGGACTCGATAAATTTAAAAACTCTATTTTACAAAAAGCACACATGCACCTGCAAGAGGTTTAGCACATGTAAAAAAGCATTCTTCGATCGATCACGGGGATGCGGAACGCGAACACGTTTTCTCTTCAGCGAGTGCTGTATATGAACTTCCTGTTCGTACTCACAAACGCCCTCCTACTTTCACCGGCTCGTTTTTTTATCCCGATGTATACCGATTCGTGGAAAAAACGAACAAATGGCTTTTAGCGATGGTCGTACTTAAAAAAAAGAAGGAAAACCGTTGGGGGAAGGGGAATGAAAAAATAAATAAAAAAGAGAGAATCGAACGGGGGAGGAAGAGAGAAAAGAAGCGAACTCGGCAAAACAGCCCCCGTTGTCGTTATACTCACTCGCGGATTTAACTTAAACGCGGATCGAAGCTTTCGCACACTTCGACTCGGGTTGAGTATCCAGGCGCGAATCTATACAGTCATGAATTACGCGGGTGTGTGCGATATTGTGTACCGACTCGCTCGCTTTGTATTTTCACTGTGCTTTCGTCGGGACAATGGCATCGTTCGAATGTGCGCGCCTGCGGGATGCGACCGCAAACAGAACAAACGCCGCTGCGGAATATTTACTTCGAGAGAGCGCAAAGCGTTGAGCGCGCGAATACTCGCGGATGATGGGGATTTTGGTCCCCCGTGTATGATCGCGCTCCGTTAATCCGAAATTGCAATCCGCGACCGTTGCCAGTGGCCGGGCTAAAAAGACTCTCCTCCCGTTTATAAGCATCCACAAACCTCCCGTGCTGTGCGCTCAAATACTCGCGCGCGCATCTCGCGTAATGCGGTGCAAAGAGAACGCTTAGCTAAGAATCGAGAGTATGAGCTCTGGCCATAACCGCACATCCACCGTGTTTTAATGTTATCCGCTATACTGTGGATTCATGGAATAGAGGAAAATTGATAAATTGGTTTGTTTATTGCGATTGAGATCCATTATCCTCGTGTGTGTGCTTACATGGACTCTCACACATTACACATGGGTTATTCCACGTCGTTCCAACGGATTTTCAAAATCGTATTTTTTTATTTAGTTGAATTTTTTCAAAATTAGTAAGAAATTTAAAAATACACAAAAAAACTCGAATTTATGATCAAAAATTGTGAATTTGTGGCTTTCAAAATTGAAAATATTCGAATCTCACTTTCATTTATAGTTCAAAAAATTTCTTTTATAGCCTAGTGTAGCATATGTTTTTTTTCGAGAAAATCAAAAACGTCGCTCTTTTAAAAAAATTGAAAAAACTTAAAAAACGTTAAAAGTGAAGCAAAAAACAATAAAAAAAATGTTATATAATTTTTCAATTTTTTTTTGACAACTGCATTTCAAAACGAAGAAAATAGCCACCGGATTACCTTGATGGTATTTTTTTGCGATTTTCAAAAACTTCATAACTCCGTGGCTTTTGAAAATTAAGGGCTCAAAATACAGGTTTAGGCATATTTGAAAACGTAAAAAAACATATACAAAATTCAACTGAATCAAAAAATACGATTTTTAAAATCCGTTGAAATGACGTGGAATAACACATAATAACTACTGCATATGCTCACACAAATTCTGATTAGCTGACCAAAACTGAAAATTGTATCCTCCCTTCTGAATCTTTTTTATCCAAATCGCACCTGAGTAAATTATTTATTCCACACTTTCATATCCGAAAAAATGGAAAATCAATATTTCAGGTCTTGAAACCTGTAGACTTTCGTTTACTGAGAATTTGAAATGTTTGTCCTCTGCTCTTTATTTGTTAACAAAAAAGCAAAGAATATTGCATGCTCCGATGCAGTCTACATCGGAAACGAAATCATTTTTTTTTTTTCATCACGTCGTAACAATTCGCGCGAATATTTTGCATTCAGTTTAAATCGAATAAATCTTTTTTTCTCTCGTTGTTCGCATACGAGTCATTCGATTGTATCGAATAGAATGGCGGGTCATAGTCTCTCTTTCTCGCTCTCTCACCCTGTCTCTCTCTCTCCCTCTCTTTTATGACAATATGAATCGGCCTAGAAAAATAAAGTGTCGGTCGTTTATCAAAGCTTTTGAATCGAAGTCGGAAAAGTTGGGGTTGGCTCGAAACGCTCGAACGGCGCGACAGAAATAAGACGTATATAGGATGGTACTGGTAAGAAGTCGAGAGTAATGGAAGAGCAGAGAAATATATAAGAGAAAAAAAGCGTGAAATAATCTAAAGAAAAAAGTAATACTGGACGAAAAAAGAGGTGAAGAGGATTGAAAAAGGAGAGAAAAGCGGGAATAAACTGGATTAGATTTGGAAAAGATTGTCAAGAAATGAGGGAAGCAGGTTTGGATAGCAAGAGGAATGAATTATACTGGGGTGCGAACAATAGTTACGGACACGATTTACCGATGTATACATATACGTATTCGCGAGCGCCAAGGAGGAAAAGTTCCATCCGTTATAAAACGTTGTATGTGAAACTGCCGAGCATAATACAAGAGGCGTATTCCAAATACGTGAAGAGAAAATCCATGGGGTGCGAGCCATCCTCGATCGTTGGGGATAAAAAAAAAGTTGACATTGAGTCCCTTCGAGCGTTATCGAAAATGTTTTCGACTGCGCAGTATCACAAAAATATTTCATGTTTTATCGAAAAATATTTTCAGTTTCAATATTTGAAAGGGTCGATATGAATATAGGTCGAAGAGTCGATCCCAAAATCGAAATCCGTGTACGACAGGATTTTAATTATAAAAATGAAAATAACAAAAAATTATACCCGGAATAAAAGAGTTTTTTTTGCAATTTATAAATGAAGATTAAAATTCGCAGTTGAAAGTATACATATTTGCCCTTGAGAAATAATCAAAACTGTATATGGTGGAAATCAAGATTTTGACTTTCTTGAATTGAAGTGACGTTTGAGTGTTCTATATCGTGTGAATTCGAACTTTGTTATTTTCTCTGAAATTAAACAATTTATGACGAAAAAAAAGAACCACGTTGTTCTCTTTTTTTCTAACATATCAAAAATCTCTGAGAAAATAGCAAATCCGTCTTGCGTCTGTCCCTCTCGCATTCGTGTAGGTTAAACATAACTTTAAAATAAAACTGAGTGTTGAGTCAGCTAAATATTTTTTCTGCCTTTTTAATATAATTATATAATTATATAACTATGTAAAGAAATATTATAAAAAAATAATCAAATTAAATATAAATTAATAATCGTTATGAAAAATTTATAACTGGAGATTTTCGCTATATTTTCATGAACTCTTTATAATTAAATTTTTAATAAAAAGCAGTCAGAAGAATATGAACTGTCAAAGAATGTTAAAAAGTTTTAATTTCAATATAAATACTGAATCCGAATTTTCGTATTAATAAATCATGCCACGATATCGAGGGATAAAATAGTTTAGTTACCGGCTTTATATTCTTGAATGAGAATCCATTTTGGTTGAGAAAAAGAAAGGGGGACCTGTCTCCAAAACGGTTTTCCACGGAGTAATCCCGACGAGTTGTCGGTAAATCCTCGGCAGGATCAGTGTCGTGTGTAGGATAGAAGAAGCGTGGAAGATCGAGAAAGGGCGTGCGTTCACCGTGCACGTTTTGCGTTATAGGACGGGCGGGACTGAGAACGAATCGCGATCTGCACGCAGCGGTACAGAGCCGACGCAGCTACCGGAATTCGCTACGGAACGCAACACGCACACTCTCTTCTCTCATTCTCGTTTACGTCCTCGTACCAGCACGTATAAAAAACTTTTTTCTTTTTCTTCACGAACGCTCTTGTTGCTCCGACGCGAATCGCGCCCATAAATTATCGCTCTGCCTAAACGACGCGGGGATTGTAATTATTTAAATGCGAAGCGGGGAAAAACGAGGCGAGCGACTATCATGACGGATGAAAGGTCGAATCTTCGATGCTTTTGGTTAAAGCGCACGTGGTTCTCTTTTTCCCCTTGACATATCACTATATGGATGAGGGTTCTTTTGCACAATTTTACAATGAACTCTTCGAGTATGATTTTTCTACCTTGTGCACACGTTTTTTATAGATCGAACATATTTTATTATCCGTATTTCGTGTGAAGGATCTATTTAAGATAGGAGTCGTGTGAAGTTTTTTGAGGCACATTTTTAAAAATCAATATCTCGACTTGTGGATGATAAAACGTCTTGAAATTTGAGATACATTTTTATTTAAGTATTGACTAAGCCTATGCAAAATTTTTAAAAAATTGTCTCAAAAAATGTGACGCCACCTGAAGGTAGAAGTCGCGTGACATTTTTTGAGATAGATTTTTTTAAAATTTTGCATAGGCCTAGATAATACTTAAATAAAAATGTAAATCAAATTTCAAGACGTTTTACCATCCAGAAGTCGAGATATTGATTTTTAAAATCCATCTCTAATATACACGTTCCTTATGGCAGATATTTTTTATTAAATATTTTTAGCTCAAAATCTATCTGGTCTAAAATCTGAAATAAAAAAAATCGTTTTTATGTAAAAATATCTGATCTTTTTTTAAATCAAGCGTGGATAAAAATATCTGCCATAAGAATGTGTATTTTAGAGATAAATTTTAAAAACCAATATCTCGACCTATAGATTATAAAATGTCTTGAAATTTTGTATACATATTTATTTAAGTATTATTTAGGCTTATGCAAAATTTAAAAAAATCTAACTCAAAAAATTTGACGCGACTCCCACTTTAACAACTTTTATGATGGAAAAATATTTCAATATCGATTTTTCATTAGCTTAAACATTTAAAAAATTTAATTTTTGTCGATTAAAAACTTTCAAGATCGTGCTCGGAAAATTTGTAAGCTTATTAATTGCCTTTTAATAGACCTTCGCGGAAGCATCTTCATAACTTTGAACGAAACAACGAGTTATATCGTTACCCGGGCAATGCATCACTTTTAAGTCCCCCTGCATCTTACATAATCCACATCTTCAAATTGGGTAAAAGTTATGGATTTTTTCATCGAAGAGAAATCGCAGACTAAGAACAAAGTGTCATGTTTAAATGTAGTGTGGCTATGAATGATGATGGCGTGATGTCTAGCTTATCAATCAAAAGATAACTCGCGTTAGGTATCTGCGCAGAAATCATGATTTCGCAAAATATCAGAAAATAACTTCTTTTTCGAGAAGAATTACTTTCGATCGTTTTAACACTCACTTTTGATGGATTGAGTTCCTTGGAAGACGAAATTAAGTTGAGCACAGAGAACTATAACCATCGATGTATCTACATCAGTATTAAGAGAATTATTCATCTGGTACCGAGTGAATCAAATAAAGAAAGACTTGTATGACTAGCGTTGTTGGAACAATGAATTTGACAGGTAATATAGAGGTTAATTTATGCAAAATCAGCATATTACGAGACAAATTAATTTATATCGAAGTTGAGAAGTATCTAAATGGATTTCAGGAAGCTATTTAAACGTTCCTTAGATATTTTTTTATTCATTGTGGAAGTTTATTTCTCAAAGTGTTTGTCAATGGTTGCAAATTTCAATTTAAGGGGTTTCGATACCACTTATCTACAATCGCATGTTAAACACATAGGAAGTTGAAAAATGATAAGAATTTGACAAAATTTGGCGAGCATGTTCTTATACCTCAAATAAGTAAAAATTAATTTTTTCAAAATTTTCATCCACGTCGTTGTAAAGCGTATTTTTGTTCTATTACTCTGTAAATATGAGGACGATAATTTTGAAAAAAATAATACTCTCAAATTTTTCATAGAAGAACATTCTGTCCAAATTTCATCAATCTTATCATTTTCATTTTTACTATCGAAACCCTTCAAGGACGGGAAAAACACAAAAAATGATGAAAGATCGTGTTATTTTAAAATATCCTTATTCAATAATTTCTCATGAACGACACACACTGAAAAAAAAGATGGCCATTTCCAATGAAATGTTTAATTGATTCGTCCATATTTAATAGATCCAATGAAATATTGAATTGAACCAACTAATATTTCATTGGAAATCGCCACATTTTTTTCAGTGCATCTAAAATGTTTAACATTTTGACAGAAGCTTTTTTAGATATTCATAAGCGCGTTAGAATTTTTTATCGATACTTGTTTGTTAATTTCATTATAGAGAATTCCCTTTAACGACGGAAAAAACACAGAAATCCATAAGAGACCGTGTAAATCTAGAAAATCTTAAGTTATTAATTTCTCAGGAACAAAGTATCCAAAGTGTTTGAAATTTTAACAGGAGACTACTTAGATACTCATAAGTGTGTTGGAATTTTTTTATTGATAACTATTTGTCAATTCTATTATTAGATGAACTCCCTTAAGGAACGAATTTCTGGGAACCATAATAATATCAAACTGAATTTTGCTTGAGAAATGATCGAAGCGAATGCAGCACCGGTAATAAATACATCTGGCTTTCCCACTCGAAACATCGTCATATTTTCTTAATGCCTGTAACAATTTCATGTTTCTCTGCGTAAATGGCACATCACCCATCAAGTTCTGAGTCTTGAATAATATTGGATAAATTTCAAGTCCCGCCGAGACTGTGACATGTCTGCGCGTTTTCTCGGGTAAGCCTCGCGGGTATGTACGTGCAAGTGTTGGGGCAAGGACGGAGTTTCTTTATACGGGAATTCAACTGCAGTGGCACACCATATCTTAAGCGCTTCCAGTCACGTATTCAACACCCTTCCAGCCCCTTAGTTTTAACCCTCATTATACGACAGTTTGAAAGAAACTCCCTCTTTAATTAAAAAATATCTTCCTCTTCGTAATTTCACCTCGAATATACCTGGTAAATGAAACAGATGTCTCATAATGTACGAGCTATATAAAAGGAACGCGTTTCATTATTTTTCTACTTGTTTTCATTGAACGTGCAGTTACGTATTCTGAATTCGTATCCATCAAGTGCATATATACACTTCCTTTCATTCATTGCGCTAAATTATTATACTCATTGGAAAAAAAGTGGATACTTTCGTTGTCGATTATTTTTTCAGGATTGTGTTCGTCATTGACGTGTAATATAGACTCATCAAAGTTTTATTTCGATCATGGCTTTAATTAGGGTTTTAAAGATTTACTTCCGGTTAAATTTACATTAAAGAAGAATTGATTTGTATTTTTAATTGAACCCTTGAAAGGTAACGTCAGGTAACGATGGTTAAAAAAGTCATTTAAAATGCCTTAAAAATCTGAAACGCGTGGAATACACTTTTTATTATTTTCATAACTTTTGATGAAATTAATATTTCTTAATATTCCAAGCGGGAAATGAAACCTCAAGAGTTGTACTTTGAAGAAAAAAACTTGAATGCCCGTAAGAATAAATGAAATGCTCAAGTTTCGAGCATGAAAAAACGGGTTTTTCTGTACATATACGTATAAATGCACGAAATTAAAAAAAAATACATTTTCATATTTATATCAGAGAATTTATTAGTGAAAGTTATATTTTTCATTTATTATCATATATCATCTAGGTCTTCAACATTTTTACACGTATTCCATGAGAAAAAAATTAAAAACTACCCGCGTTACGTGCTGTACAAAATTTATTTATACGTTTTGCAAGCGTAACAGGTGTTTTATGAAACTTCGGGTCACTCGTGCCTCTCCAAAAATTTGTTTAATTTCTATTTGTTTGTTTAATTCTCACGACTGCTGGAGTGCAACTGGAACATCGATATTTGAAAATCTAGTAGCCTACTATGACACAATTTTTTTCGATCAAATTCGGCCGGGCTCGCTTCTCTCCTTTCCGAGCTAGAAGTAAGTCACTTTTGCCAAGGCACCAGTGACCCGAAAGTTACCCTTTTAAGAGTTAATAACTTACGTCCCAAAATGGCCATATATAGGGGAGGGGGGGGGGGGGGCAAAATGGGGTACTTAAGAAAAATTTCCAATTCCAAGGGTTTAAATATGCTGAATTTTTTGTTTTTTAATCACAATTGAAGGAAA
>JAPYYX010002750.1:0-14092 GCA_030522605.1 Cremastinae sp. B BG-2022a
CCCAGAGTTAAAGGACTTAAATGTCTTGGCTCGAAAGAGAGATCGAATACCTGTGTTGCACCCATCACTGATCACTTAAGATTAACGGGGACGTAACATTTGCGGACCATATTGCGAATTGTTGAATTATTGATTGCGAGAAATATCGAGATTCAAATTTCCATAAGGATAACATTCAGAGTTAAATTTTTACATTTTTATGAAATTTAAAATATTACGTGTCATGAAATTAACCAGCTCGGTATATCAAAACGTAAATCTGTACTTAAAAAGCTCAGCAAGAAAAATCTTCCTAAATTTTGTAATAAAATCTTTTTTACAATGTACATTGAGCGCGATTTTGACATATTTGCGGACAATATTGCTAATTGTTCCCGATCAAATGTAGACATAAATCTAAGACGTAGAAGTCTCAATTAATTTATAACCTCATAAAGACGAGAACAAAGAAAACGAAGATAATCGCGTAGTCAGATCAAATATTATGACTGGAGACGTCATTTTCGTCATCGTTCGCCATTTTGTGTACATCGTGTTCACAAAATGTACTCTTCAGTATCTTTTTCCACTCTTTTTGCTTTATCAATAGTGTAATTATGTAGCCTCGACGAGGCTGCAAATTGCTCCTGATCTGGAAAACGGGATGCCTCGACAAGTAAATCTGGTATTGGAACCGAGCGCAACGGAAACGACAAAACGGGCTCACGCGCGTTGACGGACGAGTACTTGAAACGAAGAGGGTTGTTGCACGCTGAGAGACTCTTCGTGCCGGGAAAGCCACGACTCCGATAAGTGGCGCAATTCTTGTCTTCTATGGGAACGCGCATGGCTTTTGCTCTATAAGTTTCATTGTCGAAGAAAAAAGGAAGAAAGTCAAGAAGTCTGTTCGATGGGAGTTTATTCTTTAAAGGTTCACGATGTTATCAAAAATAAATTCAACAAATCTCGATTCCATTGTCCATTTTGTTAATAAAAATATGAATTTTGAGGTTATGTCAAGTGACGTAAAATCAAAATTCAAATCAAATTCAATAAAAATGCAAAAATTTCTGCTAAATATGCAACAACAAAAATAAAGAACTCTAGAATTAGCTTGTAAATGAAGTAGACAGGTTTATAAAGAGGGAAGACGCCAGACTTCATCGTCTTCGGTTTTCTGGTTGCTCTCGCACGCGGAACGTTCATTAAGGTCTATAAAACCGGATCGTACACTCAGAAGGGACTAAGCGCGGAATAGGCGTCCGTTTTCTATGAGCGAAGAGCGCAAAGCTAAGGGTAGACGCATGCGCGGAAAAAAACGGCCGCGCTCGTGGCGCCCTCTGTCGGTTTAACGCACTCGAGCGGTTCCCTCGCTCTTTCTCTCCGTTTCACGATTTTTTCCACATATTCTATGGATTCACGGCGTGTCTTCGCGTACGTGTACGCGAGGCTAAAGACAGGAGCTTCGCTTGGAAGTTCTTTCTCTCCCGAGATATATTGCAGTCGGGTTCTAACCTTACCCGGCAGCTTCACTCGTTATACGCTTTCCTTATACGTAAAAGGTCGACTTTATACTCGCTTAGTCCCGATGCGATCGTGACGTTACTCGCTTTGCGCTTCGTCGTCTTGGCTTCCCTCGTACACACGCGCCTTTTCTATTGGAAAATGGCATATAAAAGCGCGGGACTTCTTTGCCTCTGGGGCCTGACTGCGCCAAGACGAATGGGTCCTACTGCGCCAACTCGGAGAAAAGACAGAGCCCTCTCTCCAGGGGGCGCTGACTCCCGGGAGCGAGAACTCCTAGCAAAGATTCGAGCGAGTATCGAGCTGAAGGAGCCAATGGCTCCCATGAATATTCTTGCTAATTAGCGGAATCCTGCAATTAGTGACGACGTTATATCGAAACTCCTGCGGATTAAGGACTTCGTGTCTGCCGATCGAAATCTTTTATTTCATTCCTCCGTTTGAGTTTTAGGATATCTCTAGCGTCTCTTCAACGTTTTCCTCGCGATCTGTGATGAGAATTACCAAGAAACAAAGGACTTATCTGCATTTTTTCAAATCCCACGTGCGTTTAATTAAAGAAAATCATAAAAATGAAATCCTCTCGTGCGGAATCCTTCTAAATTAGCTAAACGTGTCCCGTCATTCATAAAAATCCTGTACAACCTTTATCGCCGCGTGTATGGGAAAGGATTATAACGGCGAAAGTCCGTGTAATTACACTCGGCAAATGAATCGTGTAAATAAGGTCAACTTTTTCATGCATTCCGCGAGCCCGATTTTCATTGCGCATTGCAAATCATGCAAATGTAGTGTTTTTCATTATCGCCTCATTTTTTTCGACCCTAAAGATACGTAACAGAATTAACGACGGGGGTTTTTAAAAAAAAACATAATTCTCATGTTTTTACGACTCTGGGAACGCGAAAAAGGTGTAATTTCTCGACGAAAAAGTGTCTTACAAATGCCAGACCCCGAGTAAAAAAGAGTCTGATACTTTCACGTAAAACGATGGACGTCGTAAAACCTCAACATTGTATCATGGTTTTGTATTCAAATTCTTGTCTTTTCCTAGTTATTTTCTAGGTTCATTTTTATCCAAACTCATACACTAGTCCGGATATTATATTTTTTTATTCTCTCATCTCTGTCTCTCTCGTCTCGGCCTATCCATTGGGCTTCATGAATGCGATACACGCGAGGGGGCGATGCATGGAATGGGTATGTCTGTCGCGTGCAGCTTGGCGTGCAATAAATCTACCGTCGCTGAAACGATATCGCCATAGCGATCTACACGAGTTCGCGTCTCCTCTCCTCTCCCTCGATCCTTCTTTCCCCCTGAGATTATCGTGCGCCCGGCACTTTTCTTCTTTGTGCATGTATCCTACTAAATTTCTATAATATATTGCCTACCTCATCCATTATATGCATAAACATATTTTCTAATATTTGACATCTGGACGTCGCTGGTAAAATTGACGAAAAGTCACATTCGTGGATTTTTTTTTCTGTTATCAGTGTTATCATTTAATTTTCATGGAACTGTGACGATTTAATTCGTTGCGAGAGAGATTGCAGCTTCTTATATTTTCCTCGCGCTGCGGTAGCGATATCGCGATGTGCGTGGGCGATGACAATGCGCAAGGTCTGGCGATTGGCCGAGGGGAAAAAAAAGTGACGAGTGAGATGCGCCGGATACGCGATGAAACTCTGACAGCCCCGGGATGGAATAATATCGCGAAAGGAAAAAGGGACAAAGGAACCCATGCAAAAGCTTCAACGATACGCGAGTCGCCTGGACGTGGGATGCACGGAGAGGAGAAATAAAAAATACTGTTGAAAAGAGAGAAAGAAAAAAATGCAACAACATCGTTCGGATACGCGAAAACGATTCCGATACGCCCGCGTGCTGTTCCATTAACTTCATCGCGCTACCGAGGTTAATGAACCTCGGTCACAAAGATTAGTGTTCCGCTATTATTTTTTTTTTCTGTTATAAAACGTATCACTGTATTTTATAATAATGTTTAATTTTTATTTGATGAAATATATGAAAAAAATTGTAAACATATTAATTTCCTTCGAATATCAAAAGCCATAATTTTTTACTCAACTTGAAATTTTTTTGATTTTTTAGTCTCAATTGAGTCAAAAATACCAAAAAATACATCCAATAGTTTCAGTATGATAAAAAAGTACTAAATTCTTCTCTTTATAATAAATGTCATGAATTAATATCCTGAATAAATCATGACTTATGCATTAATTTTTTTTTTTTCGTTCAACGGATGTTACTTTTGACTCAACTTGAAATTTTTTTGATTTTTTAAACTCAATTGAGTCAAAAACACCAAAAAATACGTCCAATAGTTTAATTATGATAAAAAGTACTAAATTCTTCTCTTTATAAAAAATGACATGAATTCATATCCTGCATAAATCAAGACTTATGCATTAATTTCTTTTTTTTCGTTCAACGTATGTTACTTTTGACTCAATTTGAAATTTTTTAATTTTTTAAACTCAATTGAGTCAAAATCACCAAAAAATACGTCTAATAGTTTCAGTATGATAAAAAGTACTAAATTCTTCTGTTTATAAAAAATGACATGAATTAATATCCTGAATAAATCATGATTTATGCATTAATTTCTTTTTTTTCGTTCAACGGATGTTACTTTTGACTCGACTTAAATTTTTTTTGATTTTTTAGTCTCAATTGAGTCAAAAATACCAAAAAATACATCCAATAGTTTCAGTATGATAAAAAGTATATACTAAATACTTCTGTTTATAAAAAATGACATGAATTAATATCCTGAATAAATCAAGACTTGGGCATTAATTTCTTTTTTTTCGTTCAACGGATGTTACTTTTGACTCAACTTGAAATTTTTTTGATTTTTTGAACTCAATTGAGTCAAAAACACCAAAAAATACATCCAATAGTTACAGTATGATAAAAAGTACTAAATTCTCCTCTTTATAAAAAATGACATGAATTAATATCCTGAATAAATCTTGACTTATGCATTAATTTCTTTTTATTCGTTCAACGGATGTTACTTTTGACTCAACTTGAAATTTTTTTGATTTTTTGAACTCAATTGAGTCAAAAACACCAAAAAATACATCCAATAGTTTCAGTATGATAAAAAGTACTAAATTCTTCTTTTTATAAAAAATGACATGAGTTAATATCCTGAATAAATCGAGACTTGTGCATTAATTTTTTTTTTCGTTCAACGGATGTTACGAGAGTCGCGGAGAGTTATAAGTAATTTGGAATCTCGTCGCGCGTGGCGAAAACGAGGAAAAAGTCCAAGCGCGTCTGGTCAACGGGAATGCACTTGATACTGCGCGAAGAGTCTTCTCCCGTTTCACCTACGCTCGCAAAATTCTCAGCTCTCCAGAAAAGGAGTAACGTCTGCATTTACATGGACTCAAACTCCTTCCGAGTTATTTATAAGCAAACGTAGGAACGTGAGCAGCAAAAAGAACAAAAAAAATAAAACAAAAGGAGAAAGAAGGAAAAATGGCAAGAACGCCGATCCGGCAAAATATTGAGGACGGGTCGAAGTGGGCCTGTGACAAAACGCTTTACGGTTTAGTTCATATCGTACTTAAATATTCAAAACTGTCAGACAAACTCGCAGACAAAAGAAAATCGAAACTGGACCACGAAATTTTGAAAAAAATTCACAAAGCATTCGACTTGTTAACTAGAAATCTATACAAATTGGAGAAAACGTTAAAAAATCTCTTTCAGAAAGAATTCACGAGAAAACGATAAATTTGCATGTACCTGATCTACTTCGATTAATTATTCAACAAAATTACGAAAATAATTATATTCCAACAGTGAAAAAAATTGCTCAACAATTTCTACGTGCATCAAATTTAAAAAATCAAAAAAAAATTATAAAATTGATAACCTCCAGGCTCTCGAAATGCTTTCCGCGTCCTAAATGTTTGTCAACTCTTATTTTCATCGTAATGATGGACATTTGTCTCACGTGGTGAAGATCGATCGCGTTTAGAATGGAAAATATAGTTTACTGAAAATAAGTGTAACGAGTAAACTTGTTGCATGCAGAATATCTTGAAATAGCAAAAGGCCTTTCGCTGCAATCGAGTTTCGCCGAGGGCCAGAGCGTATTCCGCGAGAGGCTCGCACGATGCCAAGTTCGTACGTGACGTTACGTTCAAGCAGCGAGCGAGCGAGCGAGCGAAGCAAAAGAGAGTCGTTGCACTCTCGCGAGAGTTTCGTGTTGCCGCTCCGAGTTTCCTCGACCATTTTACATCGCTCTACTATATACACCTATATCCCCTCGTAGAAACTCGGTTGGACTGGAGCAATACACAACTCGACGTGTAAGCAAAGAATCAAGTTCAATGCGAGCACACCGAGCGAATTTTCCGAGTCGATTTTTCAACGAGAGAAAAATCCACGATCATCCCTGCCATTACTCCCGCTATTCTTTTTTTCTGACGCTGAACTTTCTCAAGCGATTTCTGGTTTACTGGCGAATATAAAAATGTCTCAATTTCGAGAAAGCAGTCACGTCGAGTCGATGAATTTTAAGATGCCGAAATTAAGTGCACGGTTGGGTTCGGAATTTATTATTTTCAATTGAAAATTAAAATTGTCTTTGTTGCATAATTTTGAATTGTATTAAAATTTGAAAAGTTGAACTCGGTCTAAGAGAGAGGAAAGTCGAATATCCTCGCAAAATCAATGAATTGATTTAATAAAAATTTTATGAATTTTAATTAATTAATTGTTAATTAATTGTAAATATTGAAATTTTGTCAAAACTAAATACGATTTTTCTCAATTTTAAAAATTTATAAATTTAAATTTTTATTTTTATATAAATTCAAATAAAATAAAAATTTAATTAAATCAATTTTAAATTGATAGATCGTAATCTAAAACGCAAAGTTGAATTCAGGCAAGAAAAGTCGAACATTTGAACTGTAAAGAGACAGACAGACGGACACAAAAACAATTTCCATATATAGAGCAATATTACAACCTGTTCTTTGGTGTGCCAGCATTGATATCTGTGACCAATGCGGTACGTAGGCTTTCACGTTTTCTATACACGATTCGTTACAGTGAAACAGAAAATTTATACATGAACTGTAAAGCCTGTGTACGTACGCGCGCATAAATATCCACAGATATAATAATATCGTAACGCGGAGTAAGAACTCGCATTCACGCACTGTACAGCTTTATAGTAAACTCGATGCAGCTGGAGGAGCTTGGTATACGCCTACGCAGAGGCGACCGAAACCCACACGCGACACGAACAAAATCGTCAACCCCGCGGAGAAATTTTTCAGAGACTTTCGGTAAAACGAGGTGATCGGGCGATCAGAAAACAAATTAAATAAAAAATCAAGAAAAAACGATTTCCTGTGCATGAAACAAATTTAAGATTATTCATCGAGGTTCTGGACATTCATTTATGGAGACATCAAAATCGAATAACCAGAAAATTAAATTATGAAATTGGAATATTTTTTGCGACTAATCGTAATTATAATTGTAATTGTAAATGTAACTAATTGTAATAATAATAATTTAATTTCATAATTGAATTTTCATAATTTCATAAAAATATTCCAATTTCAATAATAATTATTATTCTGGACAACATGAATAAAATTTTCGGCTCGTAAAATATTCAGAGGTAAAACAAAACAAGCAGAAAAAATTATAAAGTACAAAATGAGTGACAATTTCGTCAAAAAATCCAAAACTCAAAATCGGAGTTCTGTTAATTTTTTAATATAAATATTGAGACGAACAGTAAATAATTCTAATTGTAAAATTTAATAAATTGTCTCCTAAAAAAATTCAGACTAAAATATTGATATTCTGAAATTTTTTCAGGAACAAATTGATTTCGTTAGCGCAATTGAGCTCACGACGGAACGTATTCCGGAAAAGGTGCACGACGATATGAAACGATGATTTTACTGAATGAATAAGGAGCGCGGTAAAGATATTTGGGTCATCGACAGAGTCAAGTGGACCGTAGCCTACAGTCCGCTAAATTCCGTTCCACGGATCGTAAGATAAACACTCTCGATTCGAAAATTTTCCTCTCGTGGTTCAACGAGAGATTTCTCCGGCGAAGAAAAACAATAAATTATTAATTTAACGAAAGGTCGTCATGTAGGAACGAATTTTTATGGACTCGTTCGAAGATTTTTCCGTCTCGAATCCCGTGGCCCTTTTTTCATAAAAGTGTCGATAAAATTTTTAACGATGCGACGTCTAGAATTTGATGAATGAGTCTCGAGTGTTCGGGGTCTCGGAACAGAAGCTCACTTCGAACCCAGAGCCCATAATCTTCTCGTTTTTATGCAGTGTGCGTTACAAAATGCGTTACGAACACTTAAACGTTTACAGACGCGCGAATACGCAGGGATGAAGAAAGAAAAAGATAAAAAGATAAATAAAAAGAGAGAGAGAGAGAGAGAAGGAAAAAAACACATGCTCAAGGATCATGATGGCGGTCTCTAAGCTGCATCCGGCAGAGCCGGTGTTTTTGTCACTCCCTTTTACATATAGGATCTTCAAGTGTTCTCGCGAGACTACACAATATAAGGCTTCAACAATTTTATAGCCCCGAAATTTGATCCCCGAAACTTGTCGCGGAAAAAAAATACAACGCCTACAGGCTGAGACATAATTACCGATAAATAAGACATTTAATTTCTTAATCTATTAAATTAAAGTGAGAAAAGTTATGATTAGTCTTGACAAATATCTCTACAGGCTCATTCAAAATTGATAAGAATAAATGAGAATTATTTTTAAAGATTTGATAATTAAAATTAAAAAATTAATTAAATGAAAATTAATATGGAAATTGCAACACTGAAATATATTTTATCGTTTTTTTTGTTTAAATTATTTCGATGCGTTTAATTTTTATAGCAAGTTAGAATTTTAAATATTTTTTTTGGATCCACCTGTAACGATTTTCTACGCGACTTAATTTGTCCTATAATGGATTGGACGCATAGGATGCACGCAAGACTGCTCGATAATATTCAGGAAGATGAAATAATATCCAGCTCGGATGAGAGTTAGAGAAAAAAGTAATTCCTTGAGTTTTTAGTCTGTACACGTAAAATACAATAATAACTAACTACTTGTATTAAAAAAGTACAGGTAGCGATAAACTATAAATTATTCTCAATAGAAATTAAAGAACATATTTCAATTGGCAATACCAGGAATACAATGCAGACCTCTTATCTTTTTATTTCACGAGATACGAAGATAAATCTAATTTAATCTTATCTCCGTTTGCTCGTCGAAGGTGCGGTCATACGATTGAAAGAAAAAATTCTTTGAAAATGGAGAAATGAGGTTAACATATCTTCTCGGACTGGAAAGATTCGATGCCCGCTTTTCTTCGAAGATAAATCCATTTTTATACGTGTTTATTAATTTATTTGTATGATTTTATTTTTATAGAAATTAATCGAATATTTGACAGGCAAAGTTTCAATAAAATGATGCTGAGGGATTTACTTGCATGAAAATAATAAATAATTTTGTTCAAAATTTGTATACTCGTCGATTAACATGACATGTAACTGTGTGCAAAATTTCCAGAGACTTCATCATCCAGAAATCGAATTTATACTAAATTTATTATACTAAATCCTAATTTAAAAAAAAATTCTAACCTAAAAAAATTATTTAAATTACTATTTTTTCAAATTGGATTTTAATACGAGGATATTGAACATTCTAAAATATTTTTCAGATCAGAATATCACGTAAAAATCTTCTCTTCAAAAATTTAATTTAATGATTTTATGTTGAATTTATATGTGAAAAAATGTTGTATTACAAACGGTGCGAGTACATCCTCAAATCGATAAATTTTACGAGCGATTGTAAGACAATTTGATTTTTGCGTAGAAGAGCAAAGTGCAGAGATAACTTCGGAGATAAGTACGATCTTTGGATGATAGACACGTCTCGCTGAGCCCATACGCTCCCAGGTAATGTCCAATTACGTGTCAAGTGTACGTTTAACGAGTACCCGGTGCGGATTTACAGAATGCAACAATTGTCTTCGATCGAGCATTTTTTTATCGTCTCTCTCCTGTTGGATTTCGAGGAATCATCGTGCCGGCGCGCCGAAAACGCCTCTGCGCTTCCGGTTTATCGTTTTACTACTCACGCTCGACGACTCTCCCTTCTCTCTTTTTTTTCACCGGAATGGAAATGCAAATTTTCGTAAAATAGAAAAAATAGAAATCGTGAAAATTTTCACGAAAGTTTCTCCTCAATTTTTTCGATACTTTGTTAATAATATTTTAGATAACAATTCGTTGATAATAATTAATTGTAAATTTGTCCATTCGGAGAAAAAATAAAATAAAAACTTACCGAAGAATTCTTCCCAGCTGACTGAGCCATCGGAATCGAAAGCGCAGGACGTTGCAGGATCCGCATCTCCAGCTTCGCTTCCCATCATTCTAATTTCTTAGAAGAACACTCTGCGACGATTATAAATAATTGAACAAAAATTGAGTGCGATTTGACGATTTTTAGCGAGCAGTTCGATTCACAATTTTTACGCGCACAAAATTCACCTTCATTTTGCTTCACTGCCTCGATTTGTTTATATTTTTTTCTCTGTAGGGTTTTCTCTCGGTACGGCAATTATTGAGAGTTCGTTGTCAAGTTCAATCGTAAAGGGTTGAGGAACAAGTGACGCGCGTGCATGTTTCAGGAGCCTCAGTTTTTCAAACACGATTCGCGTCACCGATGGACCGTAAAAATTCGAAGAACCGCCGAAACAACGAAAGAAAAACAAAACATCATCACCGCGCCATCCCGGGTCGCGTGACTGACTGAAGGAGCGCGACGCGAGTGCAGACGACCGTAGCATCGGTCGAACACTGAACCTCCCCCCCCCTCCCCGCTCTCCGTGAAACGTTCGTAGAGACGCGAACGAACGCGGACGTAATCAGCCGGGACCGAACTCGCAGGACCACAAAACTAAAGCGCTCTTGTCCTGAATGTAAAAAAGGGAATTTCGTAGAAAAAATTGACCTTGGTCGGTTGAAGCGTTCAAACGGATTGAAGAATATAACGTGCGACTTTCACGCGTACCGAAAATTAAACTCTCTACGGGGATATTAGAAAGATGTTAAAAATTGTATCGGAGTATCTTCGGCGCCAAACACCTTGAAACTTTTCATACAACTTTTTGGAGGCGCCACTAATCGTGTACAAAATTTTTCGGATCGATGGCGTTGCGGTGACTTTTGAAAGCTTTTGTGACAAGTCTTACCGACCGAGTATTATCGTGAAATCTACTTTATCGACTTAAAATTTTTATTTAGAAGATTCAAATTTTATCTCACTCCATGCATGAAAGAAAATTACACTTGACACTTCATAATTACTGTTTAAATATTGTATGTATTTCATAATCTTTTTCCTGCATTTTTTTGTTCTAATAAACAATAATACATAAAACAAGTAAGAGAAATAAACCTATGCAACATTATAAAAAAAAAAAATCATATAAACATTTCTCGTTTTGCTGTGCTCCGTAATCTTTTTCCTTTCGCCTCTCAAAAATGATTTTCTGACAATAAGGAATTATTTAATCTAATTCAAGGTTGATGAATAATCAATCATCGAACTTCGTCCCTTTACTCTATGAAATTTATATTTTTCTATCAATGATTTAAATATGAAGAAACGTTGACGTTGTTGCTTCGTCAATTACCTACATTTCGGATGTGAATATCCACGATATCCTTAATACGATAAATTGTAAGTAGCTCCTTCACCAGATCGAGTTAAATCCATTTTTTTCTTTGCTCGTTGTAAACTTTCACCCAGTCGACAGCAAAAAATCTTGTGCTGATCGAATCGATGAGAGCGTACTTCACATTGACCATTTTTTTTCTTCACTTCTTGATTTCTCATTCATTCGCGCTCTCAGTTTACATCAAAGCACATTTATCTCATGAATACATTAAATTTAATTATAACTGAATATAATACAAAATGAATTATCACAAACGGAAAATATTCATGTCGTAGATCAGTACATGCTTAACTTGTAAAGAGATTTTGACACTGCTCGTAGAAGATAAAATTCCGTAATTTCATATATATACATCGAAAAATCTATAATTACGAAACAATCCTCAGCAATCTGTTTCCTACTCACAATCAGTTCGAGCGACTTATGGAATTTGAATAATTTATTTTCACTTTGAATCTTCCTTGTCTCTCTCTCTCACTTTTCCTTCGCATTCATTTACTTCAGCCATTACTCATTCGAATGATGGGCTAATCGATTTCCATTACATATTGCTAATCGGAGCTGTCAGTTGGATCGAAATACAGAGTAACGACGGATTGGTATCGCAGTTCCATTCAATGGGATTTGCCACGCTTTACAAAATTTTTCGTAGATCCCACCAAAATTTATGGTTCACAGACCACATCGGTTTGATCATGTGAGGTTTGTAACCGGATATATTTATCCCCATAATAAAACATTTCTCAGTAATATGTTTAAATAGTACTTGAATTTCGATAGCCTTGAAAAATCTACTGGCAACTGAATCGAAAAGTGAATGAAAGCTTTGCAACGAATTTTCTCTTCCCCTCAGTCAAATCTTCACGAATAATAATTCTGACTACTTTATAGTTGATCGCCTAGCTCATTATCCGACACTTTCAAAAGTCTATATTTTTTAGTACTAAACATGGAAGTCAATGATCCAGGTATAGACTGTCATCACGATAATAAATATTCGCTCTGTGTGAAGAAAATTTCTTGATTTCAAAAAATGGCGTATATGTATGTACATTTAGCGAAAAAAATAAAATAAAAAATAAAAAGAAATAACTGTGACGACAGAGACAGTCTTACGAAAATTGGCGAGACAAGGCGTGTCTGGCATTATTTTTTTTTACTTAAACATTATGTAATTATCCTTGTTGCAGGAACGTCAAGAATTCTTCTTATATTATTAATTAAACTACAAATTTATATTCATATATATTTGCCTCATGATATATGTATATAAATCAAAGAAGTGAAAGATTGTTCATGATGATCCTAAATTTCTATGCGACACGAATGAAGTTTAGCGCGACGATGAATTTTAACGAAAATTTAGTGAAGCGACGATTTCTTTTTTCTTTGAGCTGCCTTTCCATTACACGAGTCAATCGAATTGCCATCAGCTCTATTATCCGTTCCAAGTCCTGTATGGAATCGACGAAATAAAACAATTGTCTCTCGACCCAATTTTTATCTCCCATGGTACACACGAGTTCAAGACAAACCATTTAAAAACTTACGTTTTAAGTGAGCCGAGCGTGCACGCGTTAGACGTGGCCCTGACGTATCGGTTTCTGATTTTGACACTTGACTCGTTTGCAGAGATTTTTTCTTCAAATTTGCTACTTCTTCCATTGCCGGTGTCATCCACTTTGGTCTTAAGTCACTATAAAAATAGAAAAAAGTATGATCACAATTGTGATATAATTAATATTAAAAATAGGTAATTTGGGTTTGAAACTTACTCGTGCGATCGGCTTTTTTGTCTATAAATGCCGGCTTGCCTGTCTCTCATGAGTCTCATGACATGAAGCATCGCATATGTTGGTAAAGAAGGTGGTGGAGGTGACGGTGGTGGCGTCAGTGGTGAAAGAAGCGGTTGATTATTGTTCACTTTGGCCAGTTTGTCTGGATGACGCGCTAAAACCTCTTCCCAGATGAAATTTGTTTTTTCTATCGGTGCCGGTGTATTTCTAGTTATTCTCCCCTAAAATTTATCAATCAAAATGTAAGCGTAACAAAGACCTTTAATTCTTCAAGGAATAAGTAAAATGATGATAAAAAAAAATAAGTAAGAAAAACGTACCTCGCCATTCACTGGCTTACAGGGTCGTCTCTCTCTCAAGTACGGCATTTTGAATGGTTGCATGGAAGAAATATTTTCATCGGCAACTCGTTTGCCGTTGATGGTTACCCTTTCCCCATAGCCATCCTGACGAAACAAATTTCGTAGACTGACGTAGTTTGGTCTCTCTTGGAAATCTAGTGTAGTGATATACTTCATGTACGCCGTTATCGCAGCTGAAAGAAATTAAAAATTTTATGAAAAAAATATATATACGAAGGAAAGAGAAAATATAAATGAATCAAAACTCATTGAACTCACCAGGTGGTTTTTTCTTCCGAGGAAAGCATTCTCGCATGAACAACGGAATGTCCGATAGTAATATTTCTTTTTGAGCGTGAACTTCGTCGGGATTACTCGAAGGCGCCATGCCTCCGCTCTCTTGCTCCCACGGCAATCTTCCGCACAGCCATTGTAATAAATTATATCCTAAAGTCTCCATATCACCTCTTCTCGAATGAGCTACGGAAAAAAATAGTTGAGTAAAACAAGTAAACTTTTAAGGTATTCCGAGCGCGAGGGGAGGTATCGAAATTTTGATCTCGTTTTTTCTCATATTCCAAGTGGACTGAGCATTTAAGTCCATTAGAAAAAGTTATTGCAAATCAATTAAAGAAAAACATAC
>JAPYYX010002751.1:0-14091 GCA_030522605.1 Cremastinae sp. B BG-2022a
TCGTTCCCTTCGTTCGAGAACTTTTATTCCTTGATCCTTGATTTTTAGTGATTTTATACTCTCGGTATAATCATTTTGAAAATTTTCTATTTGCGCTTTGAAAAAAAAGAAAATTTATTTATTATTTTTTTTTTTTTTGGATACACCTGCGAGATCGTTTTATCGAGAAACCGGGCTCTCTCTCTCGCGCTCCTCGCCTCCTTTCGTTTATCTCGCGATACACTCGCAAAAGCTCTTCGGTACGAGCGGAGCGAAAGCACCGTTGCCCCGGTAATGTACCCGAGAGCGGTGTCTGTGTGTAGGATCGACCATAAATGTCTCATGGGAGCCGAGAGGATCGAGAACGCCTCTTTTGTAGGATCCTCCGGCCTTATAAACGGGAGCATCGCTGAATAATAATGTAATAATCGTACATACGCCACCGCTACAAAAGTCGTTCACATCGGCGTCATTATTTAATGCTCGGGAATTCAGGCGTACGCGATGCGTTTGTTCTTTTCGTAATTCCTTTTCTATTTATTCTCGTTATGTACGAGCCATTCACCGGTTTACATCCATTCCATCTGTTTCATGAAAAAATTTATAAAAATAAACAAATATTTTTTTTAACGAAAGAAAATTTATAAAAAATTTAATTTTAGAATATTTTTATTTTTAAATGATTAAAAATCTTTTCAGAGGAGGAAAAATAATTTTTTTCAGCTTCTGCTATTTGCACGTGGTATCAAGTGAACGTACATAACGTTCCAGAAACAAAAAGCGCACTGCGCAAACTTGTCGGATGAATGAAACGTCGCGAACCGAGACCGCGTTTGAGCACGCACGATCCTTGAGTTTTTTCTCCTTCCTCTTCCCTGCATGCTTTTACGCAATAATTACGTCTTTTAGAATCCCATAGAGACAATGGAGAGAAACGAGCGCGTCTCGGCGAGTTTGTTAACCGTTCGATCGTCGCGAGCGCTTCAACTATTTAAAAACAAAAAAGCAAGTTTATTCTACATTTCTTCGAGCTTTTACGCTTTCAAAAGCTTCACGACTAGCTATAATAAAAATTCTCGAAATAAATTGAAAGACTTTTCTTAACATTTTTCGATACTAACTCTCGCTCCGAAGGTTTGTGAGAATCACGAAGTCCCTTGAGGCTTCAATATTTTCAACTGGACACGATATTAGCCTACTAATTGCGAATCGCTGTATAAATAGCGCCGTCGCATTTTTATCTACATTTTTCTCTCTCCTTCGATATATGCAGTTTGACGCCGGGGATCGCACGAGGAAACGGAGCGATAACCGGGAGGGCTTTAAATGTCTTTCTCCAACGTCCAGCGAGCGAGAAGGAGGAAAATTCATACATGAGCAGTATGAGCACACATATATTGTGTACATATAGAAAGTACATATTGTATACACATATATAGAATGAGAGATAGGAAGAGAAAGAGGAAGACAGTGAGGCCGCAGATGGGTTTGGCGAGCACGGTAATCGACGTACGCCCCCGTGAAAGTGTCGACATTTTAATGCAACGAGAAGGAGGGAGAACGAGTATACGAATCAGGAAAGAAGAAAAATAAACTATCAGGAAGACTCGAAGCGTTGACAAGCGGCGATGACTCGAGCTATCAAAAGTCATCTGACGTCGCCAGGACGATTAAGGACGCGCTGTTTTTTTACACGAGCGACTCTCTTATTTTGCACATGCGCCTTTTTCCTCGTATCCTTTTTTCTTTCCTTATCAAACTGTAGAGAATTCAAGCAAAATTTATCCTCTTACCGATCGAATTGTATCGACCCGATTGTGAGAATTCTTGAGAGGTAACGCCGATAACGGCTGGCTTAATCTCTTCATCTCGTTTGACAATGAGGAGGCGAAGGAACGAGAAATTCACTGATTGGCGTGGAACTTTTCATACGTAACGGGTTCACGAAAAGTTGCGGAATTTTTTTTTTTTCGAGTGTCCGAGCTGCTGCTTCGTGTCAATTTCTCTGGAGGATTAAAGACACTTCACAATTTATTTTTTAGTCGTCATGAAGAATTTCATATAAAAATATTTAAAAAAAAATTTCTTCAAAATAAAAAAGTTTGTGCCAAATAATAAATGAATAAGTGAAAAAATTAATTTTATCATGTTTTTAAATCTCATATGATCGAAAGCTTTTCGTATCGATTTATGAATTAACGTGCGATGAACAGGAAAATCCGAAATAATCAAAAAAATGAATTAAATCATTTTTTAATTTCATTCGACGCAAACATTTTCGCTCTCTTCGGTAAGGACTTTTGCTGCAACGTCCTGGTTTAAAGATGAAAAGGAAAATTCGCGCAAGTCACTCCGTGGCCACGGAGAGCAGACAATTCCTTTGTTGAAGTGTATAACGCTGCTCGCGATTGTTCGAGTGTCCCTCGCAATATTTATCGTCTCGGTTTGTCTCTCGCGCGAGCCCTTTTCTCGCGACGGAAGAAAAAAACGAGCGCGGGCAAGGTTATGGAGGAGGACGAAAAAAGGGAAGGAAGAGAGAAAATACGTCGAGAGAGCAAGAGAGAGAGAGAGAGAAAGAAAAAAAAAAGAAGATCGCAAAACGAAAACTGGACTGTTACGAGAAACGATTGCTTTTGCGGGATTGCTCGGAGGCTGCGTTCTCTCTTTCTTTCTTTTCTCCCGTGGACGTTTCGCAGTCGGTTTTCAGCACGAGACGCAATTTCTAAAGAAGCAAATTAAAGCGGCTCTCTTGCGGGTACGCCCGAGCCCTTCTCAAAACGAATCGTTGGGCGTGCTTCGACCATTCTGTTCCGCGCTTTCTCTCCTTCTCGCTCTCTCTGTCTCTCGAAACCCACATCAAACATTATTTCTTTTCACACTCGCGGTCCGCAAAAATCTTTACTCGCTCCTCCGCGAGGCTTATTCTTCACTCAACTCGCGCGAGTCATCATTGTACGCGGCTCTCGCCGTCTTGTTACATTTTTCATCGGAAAGCTATACATATACGCGATGCTCGTCAGTCTCGTGCGCGAGCAATCGCGGTCGCGTGTCACTTGATAAATGACAGACCGGCACGAACCGCTCGCTCCTTTGCCGCCTCTCAATGTTACGCTAATTAGACGTCTAATCAACCTCTATTTCGCAAAATGTCAATTTAAAAAATAACATTACAACTCGTTTCGGAAAAATAAATTTTTTGTGTATTTTAATTTTGTAGACTCAATTTAAATGCTTTCGAATAATATCTCACAATATAGACAAAATTATTTTAAATATACAAAAAAATTTATTAAAATTTGAATTTAGCAAAAATATTTAAAGATCTCAAATTTTAATTGTATCTAAATTTTTATCTACATTTTTAGATAAAAATTCGATAAAAAATATAAATTTTTATACTCGGAGTGTACAGCCGTGCTTTTATATACGTAATAAACGTAATATTCTTGTTCAAGTATACGATATAAACACGGGGGCGGATAATTTGAAATAAATAATATTCTCATATTTATCTTAAAAAAACGTTAAATCCAGACTTATTAAATTCTTATCGTTTTTTTTTGTATCAAAATATCTTAAAAATCGTTCGTCGTTGCGTATGTGCTAAAAACTCCCAGAGACGCGATTCGACAAAATAGCAAAATCCCATTAACTGGTTATCTACAATTGAGGAGAAGAAAAAAAGAGAGATAAGTTTTGCTGAAAAGGATTTTCTCGTATTCCCACGCCCACGTAAGAGCGGGATTAGCCGACTCGGTGCATTAGTTCAGTCTCTGTGCCCTCTTCAAACACTTTCGGAATATCGTATGACCATACGTACGTTTTACAGGCTGTGTGAGAGCTCGAACGATCGAGCCGCACCGTATTTATCATTTCCGCTTTCGTATATACGACTCCCGCTTCTGTGTCTTTCTCTTCCCCTTTCTCTCTTTTTCTCTCCGCCTCTCTCAATATTCCTTGCACTTTCGGTCCATTTACAGACACCGATTTACCGAACCGAAGCTATTTTCTCTCCGGAGTGAGCCACAGCGAGGTTTCAAAGCTTTCATCATACGTGCTATTATTCCTAGTTGGACTTTAACAAAGAAATGATTTCTTACCACATTTTACACTCTGCGAACAAGACTCGAGAAAATTTTTTTTTCAATTTTTTATCTTCGAGATAAAAAAAATCGAGATTTTTCTTATTTTGATTTCTACTTTATCGATGTACGTCAGAAATGCAGGAGCGACTTCTCGCGTTTCTGCAGGTGGTAACGTTTCCAGTGGCCGGTCAAAAATTTATTTATTTTTTTTATTTCTCGTTTTTTTAAATATTTTAAATAAAGGAAACACAAAAATTTATTTTTCACTATGTTTATTTGACAAAAAGAAAAATTGCGTATTAATCGTCAATGTTAATTCTTCTGGAGAGCGAGAATTTTCTTTTCCTCTCGTATTTCTATCTATTGCACGAAAGACACGTGTTTATTCGTAATCTATTTTACAAGGAGAAAAGAAACATTCGCATTATTCGTGTCGGCTTTTGTTTCTAATGATATTCGAAGCTGATCGTTCCATGATGAACGATTTTTCTATAATAAAATGGAGTAATTTATAAATGAACGTTCACTTAATTGCTGCACTGTACACGACGAATTTATATATCTCGCTCGCAAAAATTCTATGTACAAATACTGCTGATTAAATAATAACGGTGCACAGAGTTTCTCGTCGATCAGGATCGATAGCTCCGTGAGATATGTGACCTTGGATGATGAACGATTTATTCGTTAAATAAAAATCATATCGGAAAAATATAATAAAAATGAGTTTCCTCTTTTGTCTCTCGCGACAAAAATTGCACACCCTCGTGACCGAGGCTCTCGCGACCCTTCGATCTAATTTTCCTATACACATTCACTCGAGAGATCATCACGATCGGAATTAAAAATCATGCGCGAAAATAACTTCGACAATAAATACATTCCAATTTCCAGTCGTCGATGAGCGAATTATTCAAGTTACCTCGACGATGGAAATTTCCGTTCATCTCTCATATAACAAGTTTAAAAAATTTCGTAATTTATAAAATTATAAAATAATTATTAAAAAAAATGTTTTTCCGCTTGAAAAACTTTACACAAAAATCTGCATCGATGCTTCGATCGTTAATGTCTATCGCTATCTCGCACGAGACGTCTGCTGATTCGGATTTGTTAAAACGATGATTTTATCCGTCAGCTTAATAATGATGAGCACCGTCCAATCGTCCTGCATCGAGCATTCACTTTATCTTTTTCTTCGCCACATATTTTCTTGTTTCTTCTAATATTTATACAAGTGTCGCACGTGGATGGCAAATATGGCTTCGCAAAAAGAAAACATATTAATATAAAATAAAATTTACAGGATGGATTTTCTGTACATGTGGATTAAAAATGGCCTCGAATTTTCTAAAAACGATAAATTAAATCGATCGGTATCGGGGGGGTCGTACGTTATATCCTCGATTTCGTTATTTTTCATCTCGTAAAAAAAAGAGAGACCCTTGAACAAAATAATAAATAAATATTCATAGCATTGGACAGCGAAGGGTAAAAGGACATCGCTCTGACCAACGTCTATTCATCATGATTCTAATACAAAATTGTTCCTAACGCGAATCGAATCGATTTCTCATCTCTCATCGTCTCGTATCATCGAGTACGAAACGAAATTTCAAAAAATGTATCTCGAGTTTGTTTTGAACGACGCGATTGTTCGTCGCACGACAGAAACGTAATATCATCGTTGAGAAACGATCTTTGAACGCTAAAGAAAAAAAAAAATAGCCGAAAGATCGTCGAACAGCTTGGACGGTTAATAAGTGAGTGTAACGAGCGATCTCTCGCTTCATTGACGTTTAACCACATAAATTACAATATTTACAAAGAGACGCGCATCAGCGTGCTCGCAGTGGAAAACAGGACTTTGGTCCGCTGCGCGCGTCACTCTCGCGCTCGAGAAAATGAATAAACGAACCGCCGATCGTTTCGGAAGTGACGGAGCGAAAATATCGTCGCCTCGAACCGGGAAGATATTTTTCTCTTGAGAAAAATATTTCGGAATATCAGTTAAAAAATTAAGATGGAAAAATGGAGAATCGGAGTCAGACGTAGACTTCGCCTCTTTTGCTTCCAGGAACGTTGCTCGTCGTCGACGAAGTCGCGAAGAGCGACGCGTTCGTCGTCGCCGGGGTGCTGATTCGCCGGAGAGGTTCCTGGGCTCGCGTTCTCGTCTGATCGCTGACGCTTCCGGCTCTGTGCCTCGACTCGGAGAGATTTATCTGTCCCAGAGGATCGTATCCGGTGTTTTGTTGTCTGAGCTGGGTGTTGGATTCCTCGCGGCTCTGGAGGACCGAGGAATGCGGCAGGGACATGCTCCGGTCCTCGCGAAGTTGCATCATCACCGGAGGTCCAGGAAGAGACGCCGATCGTCTTCCTCGAGCCTCCGCGTTCGCTCGCTCTTTCTCCTGAATACTCGAAGGTTTGACGACGTATCCGTTGAGCTTTTCCGGACTCATGAGGATCGGTGAGCGCTCGTTGTAATTGTCGAATGTCGGAGTTGAGTTCTGGCTGCCCTGGAGACTCGAGCGCTCGCCGATCAGCGGCGTCGAGCGCTCTTCCTGTCCCGTCACGCTTCCTGGAGTGCTGCAGCTCGCGCTGCCCCCGGAGCCTTCCTCCTCGCTGCTGTTGACCTCCGTCAAGGTCGCCTGCATCCCGTTCTTCGTCGTGTGAACGTTTATCCTCGGCATCGAGGACGACGTCGTCGTGACGAGACCCAGCTGCGTCAATTGACTCATCGTGACCGGCGTCAGGGTCATCGGCGCGACGAGACCGGCGCTCGTCAACGTCGGCGACAGGACCGCCTGCGCCAGGGCCGCCGTACCGCCCTTAACGGAATTCGTCGAGACTTCGGACTCCGCGATCGGCGACAGAACAACCTGGACCACCGGAAGATCCGTCGGGTAGTGACCGTTCGCCGGTATGACTCCGACGACTCCTGCACCGATGCTCGCCGCGTTGCTCGCCGACAACGCGAGTCGCTGCTCCCGATCCACGACCTCCTTCGTCACGTCCGGGGTCGGAATCCGCGGACGATTCTTCAGGGAGACCGGCACCGAGTGAAGTTTCGTCATCGTACCTAAAAACACATTTTTCATCGTTTTTTTAAAAATTATTTCGAAATCTCCTCCACACTCCCTTATTATTCTTCTAAATTATCCTGATGATTATTTTACAAAATAAGGAAATTATCGAGATGGGAGTTGATTGCTTGGACATGAAATTCTCCGCTCGAAACTTCCCGGTAAGATTATTCACAGGAATTACGTAAATGCTACGAATAAATATAGATAATCGTTTCTATCGCGCGAAGAGCTAGAATCTGCGGAACTTCTTGAATCTTACGCTCGGACTGCAATTTCCAACCTTGAATGAAAGTGTACATTGCATCATGACCGTGAAACGTTTTTGCTCTTCTCCTTTTGTTTCGTCCTTTTTTTGAAATCCTTTTTTTTGTGGACGTTGGTTGAAAACATTTTAAACGATATTTGCAGAGTTTCGAATGAATATTTACCCTGACGAGCCATTCTCTGACTTCGGACGCTCTTCCGTCCGACGAGACGATCGTAGAGCGACATTTTTGGATTTCCGTTGTTTATCTGCGGCAGTCCGCCCGTCTCCGGACTGCTGTATACGCTGTTGTGACGATTTCTTGCGAAAAAGCCGCCGCTGCTGTAGGTCGTTGATGAACTTCGCACCGAGCCCATTCGCGTTATTTGACGCTGCAGCCAATTTTTACGGCGTTCGACCAATGGCGTGTCGACGCTTTCCTGAAATTGGAATTTAAAGTTTAATTTTAAATTAAATTTATTTATTTTAATCTAATTTAATTAAATTTAAAACCTCTCAATCTCATAGAAATTTCTATGATTGTGTTTATAATTGAGAAAAATATTTAATAAGCTCAAAACTTACGTAATCGGCGTACATGTCGTCCTGGTGCGTTTTTCTGTGCTGGCTGTGCATCTGATTTCCAAGGATGACGTTCGCATACAGCGAATCGCTCTCTTTAACTTTGTAATGCTCAGCAGACCCCTTGGGCTCTTCTTTTCGATATTGCTCACTAGCGAGGGTGTATGGCAAGTCTTTCGGGACGACTTCGTCCCAGTATTGATCCTTCAAAAGCTCAGGATGCTCCTCGTGCATCTCGTCGACTATCATGTAGCCCGCCTTGAAAAATACAAATTAAATTATTATAATACGTATATACGCTTCTTATTATTCTAATCGAGAGTTAAAATATTTCAAAACTCACCTTGATGTGACGATCGATCAACCAATTCAATTCGATGTCGTCGTCATCCTCACCGAAAGGATTTATCAGGACTTCGGCAACTTTCAACCAACCGACGTAGAAGCAAAACTGAAATATAATTATTTTTATTAAATTTTTCAACTTAATTATATTTAAGGAGGAATTGAAGGCACAATCCTTGCTGAAAAAATATTTAAAACGGAAATTTACAAATTTTTTACTTCGTATTTTTTTAAATAGGTTTTGAATTTTTTGTGTATTAGTTGCAATATGAATTAACAACTTCATATTATTAATTAAACCATTTTAACAATGAGCATTGTTTAAGCAATTAAAATTGGGGATTTAAGTGAAATGCTTTCAAATTTGGTAATTGTCATATTTTGTTTATGTTTAGAACATCAATATGAATTTTCCATAAGACACAATGTTAAATTTTGCAAAAGTTAAATATTTATAACTTTAAAACCAGTAAGTGAATCATTTTCAAATTTAGTACAAGGACTTTTTAGATCTTTTCGAACAAGTCTACAAAATTTGAGCTTTTTCTTACTATTTTAAAAATATCAATTTCTCCTCAATATATCGTCAATCGCTAAAATCTTATTCATATTTATCATTTTTTATTCATAACTTTACCTGCAGCGTCGTAAAAACTGGGAAGTACATGTCAGGCTCTTCGTACTTTCCTCCCGGATTCCCATTCGGTGGACGTTCGACAAATTGTCTGCCGAGGAGAGCCGAAAAAAAGTACGCGTACAGGGACAGAGTGACGACCTGAGGGAGAAAGAAAACGACATTTCAATGAGTCCTGTTTATTTATCGCGCACGCGCCGAAGCGCTTAATAAACAATAGCATTTTGCATGATTTAACGCCACGTAATTCGTCCGCAGAGTCAATTCATTTTCCGAGTTATACGAATAAATCGTTTCGCGACGTGGAAAAAAAGGAAGAGCAAGAGAGAGAGACTGAGAGAAGTTAAGAAAAAAATGGTAATCTCGAGCGGTCTCTCGCAACGCGTGTCTGCCGAGAACAATAAACATCAAGAGATGTCGGCGAATGGTCACGACTTGACAATGTATCCGCAATCCGTTTGCACGCGACACAGACGCGGTACTCCTACGCAATTCTATAATCCGACCGAAAAATTAAACTTTCTCCAAGAGCTGCGGCGAGAGCAAATCTCGTCTCAAGAGCGAAGCGAGAGAATTCGAATGCTTTTTTTTCCACTTATTTTTGCAACTCATTTTTCATTCTCCGCTTACGTAATGTCATTCGGCTCTACAAAGAAAGTGAATTGAGGTGGAACGAAATGGAGCAGACGAGTCATGGCTCTCGTTCTCTTTTTTTCATCTTTTATTCTCGCTCGGGTGATCGCATTGAAAAATTAGTATCAAGGTCTCGAGCGCGATCTTTGGGGAAAAACGTCACGTTTTTTCGCAAAAATTTCGAGTGAAAACATGTTTTCAAGGAGGAAAGTCAGGAGAATAACAAAAGACATTCGATACGCAGATGCATGCAATTATTCCGAATCGAAATTATAGATGTTACGATCGATCGAGTGGCACAAGTGGTGCGTCGCTCGCTGTGCGATCGATAAGGAGCGTGTACAAACTCTCATCTCGTTGGTAGAGACGTCAATATAAATATTGTGTTTATATGTTCGATCGCGATGAGAGAAGCGTGCCATCAACTTTTACGACAGCGAGTCGCATCGAGACGAAAATCGGAGAAGAAAATCGAGGAGGAAAATGAAATGTTGAAAAAATTTCCCACACGAGGAAATGAAGAAAATTCTCTTCAGTCCAATATAAAAAAAAATAGGAAGGAGTTTTCTGCTTCCAGGAAATTCACAATAATCGAGATAATCTCATGTGGACACTAAAATTACTCTTGTCCTCTCGTTTCTCGATACACGAGAGAGAGACTACGAGGAGAAATAATAAGAACGAGATGCTGAAGAAGAAATGAGCTACTGCTCCTGCGGATTTTTCTCTCCCGTAGCGTCATCTTGGCGCCACTGAAAATAGTCATGGGGGTCGTCCATTAGGGAAGTTAGACTGATGAGCAATTAAGGTTACACAATATCAAAGACTCGCTCTCATGGGAATTACGGAGCTACAGGATAATAGAGAAACAATTGTATAATTGCTAATAGAAGAATGAACGAAACTCCAGTGAGGAGTGAACGAGAATCTCGTATATATACCCGAGGATGTATACACTCTCGTAATTTGAAAATCCTGAAATTAAAAACGTGCTGAAAACAAAAGGGAATAATCGAGCACCTCGATGATAAATCATCACGCGAATGATACAAAGTTTAATGAAATTGAGGATGTCCAATTTTCACGTTTGGCAATTATGTAAGTCGCGTGTGCAAAAAATGAACTGCGTATCGACCGAGAATTAGAAAAATGAAAAACAATAAAAAAAGATCGACAGGTGTGTAATTATTTTACTACAAAGATGATTATTGTGGAAAAAAATTTAAAAAAATGAACGAGCACAATGTCAGGGTCAAGGGATAATAAAATAATAAAAATGTGCTCTTGGTATATCAGGAAATGTAAAAATTAGAGGGATTGAAGGAGAAAAAAAGATCGTCGTGGAGGAAAATCGTCAGTTTTCTGATTATTGCGGTCGATACCGCAATAATTAGAAAAAGAAAAAACAATAAAAAAGGATCGACAGGTGTGTAATTATTTTACTACAAAAATTATGATTCTGGAAAAAAAATAAAAAAGAGGACGAGCACAATGTCAGGGTCAAACGATAATAAAATGATAAAAATGTTGCTCTTGGTATATCAGGAAATATAAAAATTAGAGGGATTGAGGGAGAAAAAAGGATTCTCGTGGAGGAAAATCGTCGGTTCACTCACCTGCGTGTAGACGAGAGGAACGCAAACAGTGTCGTAACCGATTAGAGCCCCCAGTCTCTTCCGGATATCGCTGAGCTCGACAAGAAGCGTCTGAACGACGTGGTCGCTCGTTATCAAGGACTCTTTTCTCGCCCGATTTATTATGTTCGTCGCCCAAACGAGAGGCATCCAGTACTTCGACATCGCCGCCTTCTTGTTCATCATCTCGAAGATTTTTCTCTCAGACTCCATCATCAGACCTGCCAGGGTAGAAAAAAGATGTACGATCGTTAAAGCTTTACATCGTCATAGAAAAAAATGAAAATGTATCGCGTGTATTTTAATTTTCGCGGGATAGAAAAATTCTTTACAAATTCTTGAAGCCTCGAACGATCCTTGAGGCGTCTGCTCGAGGAAAATCGCATCTGCATTTTATCATACGCAGAGATTTTATCGGTGGAATTAATTTTTTTTATCAAGTTTTATTATAATTTATCGTACGTCATTTTTTCACACGAGCTTATCCGAACTGAGAATCTTCGCGGATGATAATTTCTTTTTTATTTGCAAACGGTTGATAATTTAATAGCAACCGATACGTTACGAGGAAAATCAGTGAGCGTGATTCATTCCGGAGTAAAAAAAGTGTTTATCAAATTCTTAAGTGATATTCGAATTTTTTTTTCTTCCCGCACTGACATCTCAGCCATTTTTATGCTCGATCGTCGAACATGACGAATGTTATCGATTAGACAAATGGCTACACAGGCCGCAGGTTCCGCTTGTCTCTCCGCCCATTCGTATTTGTTGCCGATCGCGAAGAACGCGATGCGAGTTTTGTCCTTTGAATAAAGCGACGATGCGCCATCGTCTCGCTCGAATCACGTTTCCGTGATACATCTTAATAAGACGTTTGATGTGTATTTTAAAATATTCTCTATCTCGAGATCACGGAACGAAAATTATGTCAACGAAATGAGACTTTTAACCGAATATACGGAATATTAAAATCTCCGCGAATAAGCGATATTGTAACGTTTTTCGCATTCCGTCAGCTCAAGGTCATCGATGCTGACTCATGAAAAAAACACGCTTTGGGTAATACTGCCGATCCTGTTATTCGGTTGGATTTCGTCAGATGCGTGTCAAGAACCGTCGAGAATTCGCATTTTGTTTTGTTCGAAAATTCTCGTGCGTTTCGTTCTATCGGGAAATTAAAATAATTTTATTTACACGAAATATAAACAAGTGCAGTTAATTTTTTGGTTTCTCATCGTGAACGATTTTTTATCGTGACTTTTTCCGGAAGAATTTTTAATTTTTTACACATTATATTTTAATTTTGCGAATACAAATACTGTTTTGTATTTTACTAGAATTCTGTCGTAGACAATTTTCTTGGAAAAATAAAAGTGATTAAAATTATCTTTCATGACTGGAGATGATGAACAGTTTTTCACAATAAATTCCATTCCATATGTTCAGCTCCGAGAATATCAAAGTTTTCTTTTTCCTAAATCAAAGTAACGAGGAAATTTCGAAGCTCAAAAGCTTCCAAATTTATGGACATATTTATGGATCTATTTGCGAATGAATAAATAATTTTAAAAAAAACACAGTTACAGTGTCTCAATTTTTAGTTACACATTTTTTAATGTACGTCGCGAAGATGATTTCTTTTTCGCAAATTTGACATACTTTTGGAGCTCGCGTAAAAACCCCACCGAGTTACTCAACGTTACTCAAGCCTCTTGTTATCCAACACGGAGAAATATTTTTTCTTCGATTGTCGTCACGGACTTTCGCGAATGGATTTTTTTTCCAAATTTTTCGAAACCATGACTCGTTGGCCCATTCGCATCGAAATCGTGACGGACGAGACTCGTCGTCGACGTCGCGATATCGCTAATGAACGCTAACAAAATTCGCAGAAACTTGCGATTTTTTCCTTCCACGATCCGCGTTCAGGGATTTTTACCAAGAACCGTTACGATCGCGACTCTTTTCCGTTCCAAAAGTTCAACGGATCAACTAAAAATATTGCTGTGAAAACTTTTTAACGAACCAAACAAAAAGAATTCGGACATGCATTTATTGCCAATTCTTTTCTTCTCTCGCTTTATCCTCGCAAAGTTTTCTCTTAGAATTTATTTGGCGATAAAAGTAAAATACTGTCGAGGGTAAAAAGCGATGAGAAAAAAAAGAAAGAGAGCGATCGTAAAAAGTAACCTTCAAAGCAAATGCCACTCTTGCGCGAATCCTCCTCGCGAGTGATTCCTCGCATCCGGGGGAAGCCAGTTTCCCCCTTCTCTGGCTGATCGACGGACAACACGGGGTGTACATTCGAGTTCAAGGTACGCCGAGGATCCTTGCCCGCGGGCGAGCCAAGGTCGTTGCAAAAGTGAACAAAAACGAACAAAATACATATAAAAATAAGAATAAAAGAAGTGGGAAGAAAGGCGAGAGAGAGAGAGAGGAAAAAAGCCTAAGTCGAGGCCCTCGACGTTTTCTCCCGTTCAACACTTACGGCTCCGTGTCGTCTCTTTCCTTTTTCGTTTTCTTTTATTCTCCCTCGGATGTATAAGGCTTTCGATGCAAAATCATGTGTTTTTTCGAAATAACGAAAATTTGACAGGAATAAAATTTAGAGGGATGAACGAAATTCTTTGGAGGAAACGAGTCGAGTCCTTACGGCCCCTCGCGTCACTTTCCTTTCTTTTTTTACATTATTTTACTCTGTTTTGAATGTATAAGGCTTTTGATGCAAAATCATGTGTATTTTCAAAACCACAAAAATTTAACAGCGAAAATGAAATTAAGGTAGTTCTATACAGGCCCCCAAATCAATGAATTTTGTCATAGTTTATCTCTGTAGCATGCGGTTTTTGAGCTTATGTTTATTAGGGAA
>JAPYYX010002752.1:0-24201 GCA_030522605.1 Cremastinae sp. B BG-2022a
AATTAATTTCTGAGCACGGGACACCTCCCGGTGAAACTTCGAAAAAAAAATCCCCGTCAAAACATTTATTTTACACGTAACTTTGCATAAAGAAGAATACTCTACAAATCGTACAAACAAATCGTCGCGAATCGAGTCAAAAAAAACATCAGCCCGATGTTATGAAAAATGAACGGTTAATTCATTTCTGAGAACGGGACGCCTCCGGGCGAAATTTCGTCATTCGCGGAAAAGCGATTGTTATTATGATTGCGTATACCGAGAAACACATAAATCACAAAATCGTCAATTTCCCGTGAGGTGTTCGAGGTAACCCACCAATGCGTTTCCGAGAAAAGGAAGCAATGAGCTTTTGTGGACAGGTGTCCTAACCGTCCATGAGAGACCATATGAAACCTATATTTCGATCTATTTCTGTCATTCGATGAACTAAAACCAAGATAGATGGCCGTAATCACGAAACGTTTCGTCACACACCGTATATCGTGATTTATGCGTCGACGTGTACGTATCGTGCACTTCCGGAAAATCGTACTAATTTCCATTTCAAACAAAAAACAAAACGCAATTTCTGTGATTGTCTGCGATTAGCGGGACATACAACATATACAAATTGCCATTTCAATCGCTATTTGTGATTCGAAAGTATTTTGTAGCGTTGAATCTAATTTTCATCAATTTGTATTTTCCTTTTTCCATGACGTGATTTTGTGCACCGATAGTGTCGAGAACTATGTAAATTTTAATTGAATTTAAAATAACGAAAATAAATAATTCTTTTGCCTGTGTAATTGCGTGCAATTAGCAACAAAATTGAAATTTTTTTTTCGTTATTGTGATAAAAAATTTATAACTTCAGAAGCTATCCAATCGCTGTATACATTTTCCCCTTGTGTTTTTATTAGTTCCCACACTCATGTGTATCTTTTAATTGCGAGGGTCGAACGTTCAATTCGCAAACATCTCAAAGTCGGTTATTTTATTTTGATTGAGGTTATCACGCGTGCGCCATTCTTGTCGATCATTACAGAGTGCAATGGAGGGACCGAGTACATATATGAGTATGCAAAATTCCTCTCGGACCATCGGTAAGAAGCGAACGGTACACGCGACTCGTTGAAATTGTTTCCGACCGTCAGTCGGCTCGATAAGTCGTTCCGCCAGTTAGCGGCAATTGGATGACTGTAGCGACGGTGCGAAATCGAGATAATCGCCTAGAAACATCTGCCGTGATAAAAGCACGACCGAAATTCTCGATTCGGTTGGACCTACCTCGATTTGCCAATGTTATCTAAGTTTTGTAAAAAATAAATGCCGTGAATGCGTAACCTCCAAAAAAAAAGTCTCGGAGCTTAACCTCGCACGGATCGTGTCGTCTGCTTTTGTCGAAAATTTCGTAATGTTTGAGTACCGGAGTCGAATCGAATAATCTACGAGGAAAAATTTTACAATGGTTTATCGTTTCTACAAATTCCTTAAAGGTGTCGATACGAACTATCGCGTTGGCAGAATTCTGTACTCGTAAACATTTTTTCAAATAGAAAACCGTGCAACGAGATCTAATTTCAATGATACGACATAAAAGTGTTTCTTCGAGTCTCAACTTTCAAAAATACTTGTAATTTCCTTCGCTGTGAAAATTCTTCGCATAAACTTTTCGACCGTATTGAAGATTCGTCAGTAATAAAAAAACGACCATGAGCAACACACTGTCGCAACGTTTGAGCAATCGAAGATTGATCGTCGATTTTTTCGCCCTTCTGTTTGGAGTCGGAGCTTGGATAGGAGTCAATGGGATTTATGTTCAATTGCCGTTGCTGGTGAACAAAATGCCAGAGGGATGGAGCTTACCGGCCCACATGGTTATGCTCGTTCAAATTGCTAATTTGGGACCTATTCTTTATACTCTATGCACAAAGTAAGGATTCCTGATGTCGCTGAAATAACAATTTTTATTCACAGTTTTCATCTGAAACATTTTTTTAGATACACATCATGGGTGCGAGACACGTATATAATATATGGCCTTCTGGGTTTGGCTACGATAGCCATGTACGCAATGACTTTCACTTACGACAAGACATCGCAAGTTTTTGGATCGCAGCATTCAACTTCGTTGCTGGGGCTGATGTTCCTGACAGCAGTGGTCGGATGCACTTCGTCCGTTCTGTTCATGCCTTACATGAGAAATTACAGGGAAATATATTTGGTAACGTATCTAGTCGGAGAAGGCCTTAGCGGATTTGTGCCAAGTTTGACAGCGCTCATCCAAGGTGTCGGTGGCAATGGAAAATGCGTAAACGTGACAGAACCTGATGCGGAGAAGCATACCTGGCAAATGGAATATCCGGAGCCAAGATTTTCCATAGAGGTATTTTTTAGTTTCATCGGTACTCTGTTAGCGATGAGTTTTCTGGCTTTTCTGGGATTGAACAAGCTCGCGACAGCTCGTGGGGAACGAGTCAAGCAGCCAGATAGTACAGAAAATTTGCCAACGGATATGAATGCACCACCGAGTTACAAGACTAGCTGCGAGTGGACAATGTCCAAACAAACGTACAATTATTTGCTGTGCATAATGGCAATTATTTGTTTCTTGGGTCACAGTACATTACCGAGTATTCAGTCTTATTCCTGTTTGCCTTACGGCAATGTGGCATATCATTTGACTGTAACACTGGCCTCGATGGCCATTCCTCTGGCTATGTCTCTCGGTTTTATACTGAAAGACCCACCGACACCAAATTTCTTGACCTGGCTTACCGGAGCGGTTCTCTTCTTATCAACGTTTGTAATCTACCTGGCTGGGCGTTCGCCAACTCCACCTTTTCAAGGAACCTGGATCGGAGAGGCTCTCCTGGTCCTCTCTTGGGTTCTCGTCAATGGTCTCATAGGCTTTATTAAAATGGGCATCACAACTCTGTTCAGGCCAGATCCTGGCAGGGGACTCTATTTCATTGGAGTTGCCACTCAGGTCGGATCTCTCGTCGGTGCGATAACGACTTTTGTTCTCATCAATCAATATAAAATCTTTCAAACGTACGATGCGTGCTCTAATCTGGCGCACTGAGACAATCAAAAAGAAAATTTATTCCTCCGTTCAAAGGAATAAATTTTCATTTTCAAATTACGGAAAAAGGAACTCTTGCTACCGCCATTCCGTGTTCAAGTGATTGAGACGGCAAAAAATAATAGATTTCGTGATATAATTTCAGATGCGTGATTCATGCAACTGAAAAATGTTCCTGCTGTAGAATCCAATTTTTATCGTCAATTCTCAATAGCTGGGTTTTTAAAGAAAAATATTTATTTGAACTTGACCTTTTTTTTAAATCAGTTCATTCAAAATTTGTACATTTTTCATCGATTTTGTTTCGTTATAAATCTTTTAGATATCTTAGACGTAACATCAAAAGACAGATGAGAACCCATTGTAGATTTATTGCGATTCTTTTGTTTCAATAATATCTAATTGGGATCAATTCACTAATTTAGAGATAGCAGACTCGTAACGTCATTGAAAAGTTAAACTCGAAAATATTTCTTCTATCGTTTTGATGCTTGAAAAAACGATGAAAAAAAAATTGATAAACTTTACTCTGATAATTCAAAGATTTACCGTTGTTGATACAAATATTTTTTTTGTTGAATATTTTTTTGCATATTGTTTCGTAATTGAAATGAAATCTAAAATCATGTTATACATGATATATAATTTCTTTATAGATGGAACAACCATCGATGAAATTCTGTACTTTAATTCATCTTGAAAACTTATAAACGTACTTAAATTAACACAGTACTTATTATCAATAAAATGGAAAATCGTTTTTATTTTCAATTTTCAAGTACAAGCATGAAAATGAGTATATACATTTCCATTTTTCTCATATGTACTTCAAAGCAGTATTTATAAAAAAAGTCTGCTTTCTTTAAAAAATGTGTACTCAAATATTCTCATTCTATAAAAACTCGATTCATTCACGAACTTATGAAAATGCGCATGCGTAAACTTTTATTGCGGGAAAAAATAGATTACGAAGTGTCAATATCATGTGATGTCACCGAGAACGTGATTACAACAAGTATCGCTCCTTCACAAAGGAATTGATTTCGTTGTGATTCTGTTGTCACGTAAAAATGTCAAATTTATCATTGAAGAATTGTGCAATATATTTTTCTTTAGAAAATTTATGAAATTATTTTTCGGTGCGTGAACTTTTAATTTGCGTTGCGAAAATTATTATAAAGTGCGTGAGCACTAAAAGGTGAATAGTTTAAATAAAAAATTAGAAAAAAGTGCTGAATATGATGAAATCTATAAAAATTCGTTACAGTGCTCGATAATGCAAAGCTGATGATCTGAAATTCAATAAAAAAAACTCTTATCAGACACGACCCACAAACGTCACGATAATATTGAGAATTTCAATTGCTCCGTGAACTACACCGCTCGAATTTCGATACATTATTTGAAGTTTTAACGTTAGCACACTTTAGAAAAAATTTAGTATCAAGAGTAATTTTTAAAGTTATCTTCAAACTCACTATACACAAACGGGTAATAATTTTCTCACTTTAATTGATGTTAAGAAACGACAGAAGTCAAGGAAGCATCACAAAACGAAAATGCAAGTGAAGAAAAACAGAGAAACAAGTTTGCAACGATAATAAAATATTTTTGTTCGGAGAGAAAACGAGAGTCATGATGACAGGAAGGAAAAAAAGATACAGCGAGAATGAGCAAAAAAACAATTGGCTGTCTCAGCCTATCGTGGGACACCTTTTAGTTGTCATCTTTGGAATGTCAGCGTGGATCGGTGTGAATGGAATTTATGTACAACTGCCACTGTTGGTACTCTCTGCACCGGAAGGATGGAAACTCGCAGCTTACATAGTCATCATCATCCAAGCAGCAAATATAGGCCCTGTGACTTACACACTAGCGAGAAAATACTTTCCCGCCCTTAATGAATCTCACTGCATCTTTCTACTATTGAGCATTGGCACAATGGGAATGGCTTTCCTGTCGTTCTTCCATCAGAACACATTACAAGTAGGCAACGAAAGATACAGCCTTCCGATGTTCATTTGTATTTTCTTCATTGCTTTGGTGGGCTGTACCAGCTCAGTACTCTTCATGCCTTATCTACGAAACAGCAATGAGAAATATCTGATCTCCTACTTCATTGGAGAAGGCCTCAGCGGTGTACTACCCAGCCTAGTTGCATTTGTACAAGGTGTTGGAGGCACTCCTCGCTGCGAACATTTAGAAAATGGCACTACAATCGAAATCAGGAGTGATCCTAGATTCCCACCTAGAGACTATTTCATTTTTCTTCTAGTAATTTTCATTCTTTCCCTGTGTTCATTCGGATTCCTTCGATATCTTCCAATTGTAATAAAAAAGAAGACTACTGGCATTGATAATTGCAAAGTGAGAAGCGAATCACAAAATGAAGAAATAACTTACGAAGCAAATAATTCTGTTTCTCGTAATAATAATTATATACTTCAAATAATGTATATGCACTGTCTCGTAGCGATATTATGTTTTTTGGGTAACGGTTTTCTACCGAGTATACAGACTTATTCGTGTTTACCTTACGGCAACACAGCATTCCATTTAACAGTGACACTTGCCAATATAGCAAATCCTGCGGCTTGCTTATTATTCATCTGGTTTAATTCCGTTCATTTGAGAATTATAAATGTACTTTTTATTATTGGAACAGCGAGTTCTAGCTTTGCTATTTATCTGGCAGCCATGTCACCGTCTCCACCTCTGCGAGGAACAAAGGCTGGTGTTGCGATGGCAGTCTTAGTGTGGATTCTCCTGACCAGTGTAATATCTTATCTAAAATTATCAATAACTTCTAAAATCCGAGAAAAACTTGGCTCAAAATCATTGATCGGTGTAGGAAGTATTATGCAATTAGGATCAGCCTGCGGAGCGATCCTCTCCTTCGTTCTCACGAATTATACAATTATTTTTCAAGAACACAAATCGTGTGCTCCCTTGTGATATTTATACCTGCAGTATTGTCTGAGAAAGATCATGTTGATTTTCAGATTTAGTATCAGTTCCTCATTTATCAAAAATATTGTTGTAAATGTGCATTACTTAATTCTTAGACATTTGAATTTTTGAAGTTTTTCAAACCACATCGCATTGCTGTAGTAGTGAAATTTTACCACAGGCTTTCATCAGCAGTAAAGATTATCCAAAGCACATTGTAGGAGTAAGCTTGACATGGTTTGAAAGGAGTGTAAGAAAATATTTTTTAAAGCGTGGTGTATCTCATGACGAAGATTGTAAACATTGACTGTTTCCTGACAAAGCTATGAATATTCATTATTATCTTCGAAATTGTTAAAAAATCGTTTGTTTGCTTAACAGTCAATATTGGTGAATGAGAAATTGAGATAGAACGTTGATCGTTCTTCTGAAAAAAAATTTCTTTCGAAGTAAATATATTCATATGCAAATTAAGTTTTCCTTATCTTTAAAAATGTAGTAAAATGAATACCGAATCATGTTTTTAAAATAAAGTTTTCGAATGGAGTATTTTTCTGAAAACTGTAAATAAATTAAAAGTGTGAAAAGTTGAAAAACTATATCTCCGCATAAATAATATTATTCTTTCTGTCGCAACGAAGAAAAGTAAACTCCCGAAATAAAAATGATTATAAGAACAATTTTATACTTACGAATGGGTACGGGAATATTAGCGAATTTAGGGTGAGGTAAATATAAATATAAAGAAGAGGAAATGGGTATTTCGTATAGCAAAAATAAAAATGTTAATGGAGTATGTACAGCGTTATTGCGAACAATTGAATTTGTAATCAATTTTTGCAAATAAAATTTGTTATATACTTTATGTTTGAGTTATTTTCTCGTAAAAATTTTCCATGAAACAATTTCGAATCTTACCGACAATTGTTACCATCCACAGCTGTCTTCACTAGAGTCTCGGCAGTGGTAATTTACCGTTCGTGTGTGTACACTTGCTGCGAAATCTCCTTATCAAAATTTGTACGAGACAAAACTGCCAAAGTGTAGAGAGACCCTCAGAATAATAATTCGATATTTTTATCAAACGACAGTTAAATAATGTCTGAACGGGGACAAACGAATCGCACGATCGAAGATGCTACGCGAGCGCAGGATTTTTAGGTTATAAACGTCGTTCCGGATGGCGGCATTGTCCATGGTTAGGACTCCGTCGAGACTGGCGACGAGTCAGTTCAAATGTCTCGCAAGGTGTGCAAATCGAAGCAAATACCTCGAATATTCCAACGTAGAAATCAAACGGAGCCGACCGCCGTCCGGGATTTCGTTTCGCCGGACTTTTCGAGCTTCGAGGGAAACGTCGCGAGCGTTCAAGCCAACTCGATATCGAATCTTATTCTTCAACTAAACGTCATCGAGGATAAACAACACGGCGCGGAGAATCGGAACAGGAGAGTTTACGAGAAGGAGACTCCGGCGAGCGTCGATTACTCGTCGAAGGGCCTAAACGTTTTGACCGACGATGCCTCGATCGCGGAGTCTTTGCTCGACAGGAACGCGAGAACGTCCGAAGCGGTCGACGACATAGAAAAATGGCTAAAAACACGAACGGACTCGGTCTCGAGTATGGATCTCGAGACTATGAAATCCGTGGAGGAGGAAAAAGCTGGAGAGAATCAGGAAGACGACGAAGACGGAAATCAAGGAGTCGGAGGTTATCTCACGGACGACCTTCCGCACACGTTCTTGAGCAAGGATACGGATGGATTGTCCATTGACATAGATCTCTCCGACAAGAAACTCAACCTAGACTACGATCCTCTGCTGAGAGAACTTCAGAACGACAAACTCCTGGAGGCTTGCGAGAAGAACGACGATTTCATAATGCCGGAGTTCAGACTGGACCATCTCGATCCTTTGGTCCTTTCGCCGCACGACATGATGGTAGCTGGTGAAATTTTACCCTCCGCGGGTCACCATTCTGAACCTCTGGTGGAAATGGAACTGGAGGATAATCTCGAAAATGGCAACGACGAGAAAAACGAAAGATCCGGAGAGTTGGAAGCTGGGAATCTCACAGACAAACCGGTCGACGTGGATTATAGTCTGATGGAAGAGTTGGAAGAAATCGAGCAAGAAAAGTCTGATGGCTTGGAGTCGAATATCCAACATACGGAATCTCACGAGCAGGTGTTCGAGGAGGCAGAAATTGTAGATAATGGGAATAAAAATGATACCAGGACCAAATCGGAGCCAAGGATAATGCAGAAGCGAAGGAAGATAAGGCCGAAGTCTGATAAGAATGAGATTTCGTATTTGGAGGAGCCGTGTCACATCGATGGGAAGGACAGCGTAATGACTGTTGTTGCGATATCCACGGATAAGATTTCCAACATGACTCAAATAGTAATAAACACAGGTATGGATGAGCAGGTGTATCAGGGAAAAACGTCAGAGCTCATTGAAGCGACTGGGAATTTTCCAAAAATTTCAAAGATCGAAATCGCCAATGGATTGTTCCCCACTCGGGACAGACCTCACGAAAGAATGGTATCGAAAGCTCTGGAGGAACTCGGAATCACGGACGATTCTCTGAAGGCAGCTTTCGTAAATGCGAATGGGGGAACCTGGCTTTGTCCCAGAGACGAATGCAATCGCGAATTCTGCAAATTACACGCGTTCAAAGCTCATTTGCTGACACACTTTGGTGTTCGACCGTTCAAGGTAAATTAATACTTTAAATATTTCTATTTCTATTATAAATATTAATACTTCTTGCAATTATTTAATCCAATTCTTATCAATTTCAGTGCGATTACGAAGGTTGTACCTGGGCTTTTCATTCAGAATTTAAGCTGCGACGTCACAAGGAAACTCACATGAAGAGAAAGAATTTCGTATGCGAGGTGCCTGGTTGCAATCGTCGTTTCACGACCGTCTACAATCTCTGGAGCCACGCAAAACTGCACACACGTCCGAATCGAGTGGTCTGTCAGGTACCGGACTGCCAAGAGAAATTCCAAACGAAACGAGCCTTGGAACTCCACATGAAGAATCACGACCAGAGTCACGCGCCTTATCAGTGCAACCACGAGGGTTGCGGCAAACGTTATTACACCAGCAACGCGCTGACGTCTCACCAGAGATGTCACAATTACAAGGAAACGGACGTAAAGTGTTCGTGGCCAGGATGCGGAAAAATCTTCGACAAGCCTTGCCGTCTGAAAGCTCACGTCAGATCTCACACAGGGAGCAAACCTTACAGCTGCACTTATCAGGACTGTCAGTGGGCTTTTTCATCCTCGAGCAAGCTCAAGAGACACCAGAAGAAACACACGAACGAGAGAAAATTCTTGTGCAACGTCGAGGGCTGTGGCAAAGCTTTCATGCGCTCCGAGCACCTGAAGGAACACTTGCTCACTCACGCTGGAGGTGGATATTTCCAGTGCTACATGTGCGGAGCTCGATTCTCCGCGAAGAGCAGTCTCTACGTCCACATAAAAAAGCACCAGGTCAAGGATGCCGTTGGCACGATCGCAGAGGGCCCGATGTCGAAGCGAAGGATCAGAGAAGCTCAGGAGACGAAAGAAAATTCGATGGGTAGATTGATAGAAGACCCCGAAGACAAGGAAACTGAAGGATATTCATTTCTGCAGAGCGAGACGATTGAAGATCCTCAGAATCCGTCGGGGAACGCGAAAACACCGAGGAAGCTCGCTAAACAAGAAAAAAATGATTTGCTTTATAACTGCGGTATGGACGGATGTGGAAAGTCATTCAAGGCGCTCTCCGATCTCGCGACGCATATGATCTCCAGTCATGATAATCCGCTACCTGACGAGGAAGCATCAACGGCGATGACGAGCGCCACGCAGTCCTCGGACCTCGATTACATTTTGTACGCTTTACCGAACACGTATCCAAAAACCACGTGTCGCGCGATGATGCTGGAACCCTGCGACACGGTTATCATGAACGAGAACTCGAAGAACGTCGCTTGCTTGCCGGAGCCTGAACCGCCGCCTCCGGAAATCGTGTCGTCGTCTTGCGCGGAGAACGGAGCGTCCGAGAGTTCCTACCGCGGTGAAAAGAGAACGGATCCTCCGACACGGATCAGGAAGACGTATCAAGGCTCGGCAAGGACCGGACTCACCTACGAGGACGTCTGGAAGCTCAAAAAGAAAGTCACGGAGCCTGCGAACGTTGGCGCGACGGATGTCGTTCTCAGCGAGGCGAATCTGAGCGAGAGCCTCCTGCTCACCGAGGAATTGCCCTCGATGTACTATCAGGACGACATCGTGGGAACCGAGTGCCAAATTTTATTGCTCGATGCTGGAGCCTCCGATGCTTCGATCGATTTGCGTGGCCTCGAATAATCATAATCGCACTTGCCACAGTTTTTGTTTTATTCTTTTCGTCTACGAAAGAATTCATCAACAATGAAACGTGTTTCTTATAAACTATGACATTTTCTTTGCGAAGAGGAAATCCACAGGAAGTTTCTTCGAAAGACTCTGATACACACGATACAGAAGTGTTTTCTGTGCATCTAAAATACAATACATAACTATAACAAGGTTGTTACAATTTTATCAGTAGCGTAGAATCTTTTTTGTAGACCCATAATCTGTGATCATACGGAACACATGTCATCTCTTTTTCACTTTCGCACACACTATTTCGCTATTAAAAAAAAAAGAAAAGAAAAACATTCATTTGTACTACGTGCATAATTACTTTGAATCGTTATTTTTTATTAATAAACAAATGTTGATATTTTTCCATAAAAATTGGTCATCTACTTATTCTTACGTCCTTATAAACCTCGTACTCTCTTACGATATTACAGGGTGGTCCACAACCATTTCTATTCGCTGTGATTTGGTTCGGTGCCCCTTAGGAAAATGGGAGTGATCGATAATGGAAAAAACATTTTTTTTTTCATCGAATGGGCGATTCTCTACTCACTATTAATTGGCGACACATCTTAATATGTTTAACGCAGTATAAACTTAGTGGACTAAAATCATATGCAATTTTTATACAAACGTTCATGAACTTATAATGAAAAAAAAATTCTCTCGTGATTCCTTATTACGTTCAATAACAAAATATAATCTTCGAGAGAAAATCCAACTTTTGGATACTGGCGCCGGTGAAGCTCTCGCAATACTTGAATGGCAATAACACATACTATACATCATCGAATGTCAAACCCTCCTGATTGCTTTTTTTAAATGAAAAATCACAAATATGATTCACAGGCAAAAAAGAAAGTTGAAAACTCGAATATCAGAGTGAAACAGTCCATCGTTCTCGATCATACATTCAAATCGCCTACAACGCGTATATTTTTTTTCAAAATATAAATGAGCATGGAACTTATTACTGAGAAAATGCTTCTCACAGATTTTTTGTCTTACGTATCGTTTACACGATCTCAACGTTCTTCATTGAACGTTGCTCGTTCGGTGCATTCGAGATTGGCTCTCGCGTATAACTGTCTGTACTTCTCGCGTGATTTCGTTCCCTCATCGTCGTGAGGAGACACAGGAGGCAGTGAACAATAACGAGAAAAGTTAAGCCACCTAAACACACCAGTAACGTCCTACCAGGCTTGCCCCAATCGAGAACTTTATAAATGTACGTGTACCCGTGTTTATCGAGACCACCAGCTGAATAATAAACTAATGAGAATATGAGATACGTTACGGCTATGGTGAGGGACCACCAGAAGTGTCGGAGCTTGATGGGAATGTTCATGACGCATAAATCTATTATCATGAGTATACTATTGAAGACGTGTAACATTATGTTCAAGGCGTCTACGTGATGAATCTTTGGATCGTATACACCGCACCAGTAGGAGACTGAAACACCGATGGCAATGGAACAAGTGGACGCGTACAAGAACCAGTAAACTTTCTCCACTTTTGTCACAGTCAGATTGATCGGGTCAAAGTCCACTGCGCTCTGATGCTTCCATCTCCTGGAGACCAGCCACAGAGCTAAACTGGCCTGCGTTGCTCCTATGGCTAGGTCCCAATTTGTTAAATATATCGGCCACTTGTGATTGTTTCCCACCGGCTGTACACTCCCAAGCTCGAATATCGAGCACAGTATTATCATCAGCCAGGCGAGGAGGATGAGGAATCGATAGACCAAGAACCAGCCGCAGACGTAATTCTGACATTTCGGCTCGGTGAAGACTCTGGCGTGAGGTGCTTTTGATTTTGCCTCGAGCCACGCCCTTGCCACTTTCCGACACCAGATTTTGTTTACCATTGCACGACGACCTGAAAAAATGATCCACATTAATAAGAAAACTAATTATTTAAGATAACAAATTAATAAGAAAAATTTAAAGAACTTTAAAATTTAGTCAAATATTTAAAAAATTTTCCATAAATCTTTATTCACCATTAATATTTCAATTTGTTAACATAAAATGTTTATAATTTAAAAACTGCATTTATAAAACTTATCTAGAGACCAAATTGATTTAAAAATTATATTTTTTAAATTTTGATTCAAGTTATTTACGATAAAATAAATTACTGAGTATTGATCCTTAACTTTATTTTATAATAACTAAAAATAACAGACTGTCATTTGGCTAAAACTGTAAAACTATAAAAAATTGAGCTGTAATAAATGAGCCCAGTTTGACATTTTGACAGGTGCTTCAGAGTCTGACACCTAACCTAACATTTACGTAATTTCCCACAAATCTCATTATCACGTTTAGTAACATCTCAATTATCTTCCAAGTATCACGCAATCAGGTGAGCCTAGAAAAACTTTTTATTCACTGAGAAAGTAAAGCAAATTTAGCTTTCTTACATGTGCACGATTTTATGAGGAACGACAATTCAGAAACGAGGGACGGTAATCCCTTTAATTGTATTTTTACCATCTTTAAATTTTGGAATCAGTATATTTTGTTTAATAACTATATTTTTATTATTTCTTCTCCATGATTATCACAATTCTTCATGCACCATCTTAATAAAATTTTTTGTTGACAAAACGCAAGACGAGCAGCTGATCGCGTGTCACTTCTGCGCCGGCCACGCGTCGTCTGCTATGTTCACGAGTTCACTGATATGACCCGCCGTGTGAAAAAGAAATCTTGAAAACAATAAAATACTTCAGACAGCTTTTCAATAAATTTAAAAACGAATTAACAATTTATCTCCGCATTTACGAATTATTCATAATATATTTTGAATATTATAAGAAATTTTTGTTTCATCGCTACATTATTAAAATTAATATCGCGATGGGTAAACGAGTGGACGCTCTTATCGGTAATTTTTTTTTGTCGGAGAATTTCTTGATAATGAACAATCGACTATCAAGTTTTCATTACTTTTTCATTTACATGCGTTAGCGCATTTGTTTTTCATATTCTCCTGTGACCTTGAATTTTTTTCAATTTGCTGATCATATTTGAGAGTTTTTATACAGAAAAATAGTAATAGACTGGCAAACGTTGAGAGTAAAATGCTAACGTAACAATAAAAGAAATTCCATGAGCTTTTTGTCTACGCGGGAAAAATAATTGTCACGCGATCGAGACGCAGGCTAACGGACGCGTCGATACAACTTTATTGTCATCATTTTTTTTATTACACCGGAAATAAGTTTGTCGAAATTCTGTTTTGCTAGCCGACCAAATAGAAAATATGCTTACTGCCGGGACAACAATGACATCTTTTTTACTACCTGAGAAATAAATTTTTCATCGGAGAAATAATGAAGACGCGAGATTCGAGCTCGGTATGTATACGCATAATCTATTATGGATGAATTATCTTATGAATGACGTTTATTGCTTTTTATGGATGTAATAAAAAAACAGTGCTGTCTAAAGTAAAAAAAACAATTAATTGAAAGAAGAGATTAAGGAATTACTATCGCTAAGTGCCGTATAAACGTGGGATGGGGCCCCTTTTTGCAATAAAAAAAATTAATTTTGATAAATTTTAAGATTTTCATCGATGAAAAAGAGGTAAATATGGTGGATATATTTTATGAAATTTCCACGTTGCCATTTTGCGAACCTTATTTTATGAAATTTCCACGTTGCCATTTTGCGAACCTTGAAAATTCTCTCATTGAAATAAGTATATGATTTTCCCTAAATAATTTTTTTCTTCAAAACTGGACGGTAGACCAAGCTCATTTTTTTTCTGAATATTCTTTACGAAGTACTTTAACATCTCCTTTTTTTCTATGAAAATGGTAAGAACCGTTTTTGAGTTATTTTGAAAAACGTATTTTTTTCATCGCGTTTAACACGCATTTAAATGGAAGAATCACAAAACTTCAAAATCGAATAACTAAAAAACTAGACGGTAGAATAACTTTTCTCTTTTTTCAATCGATTTGTAAATTTTTCATTAAAAACATATTTTTTTCAAAATTTTCGTAAACAAACAATTTTTGCGAACGCGTTAGGATAGTGACATGTCCGAGAGCAAAAGATGAATCACGTTGTGCTTATTTTTTTCGTCCGTCGCGTGTACTTGTTACGAAACTCGATAAAGCGTTGGCTCAATTGAGGGCCATCATACCAACGATTAATACAAATCGCACTTCGTGTCTTCCTGGCTCGATCGTATTATATCACGATATTCTCTTTCTCCGTAATACAAACAAAAAAAATGCGCGAGGTATTCCCGTAAATATATGTTTTATCATCGGTTCGTAGGATAGATAAGTTTTTCTCGTTTTTTATTTTCGAAGAAGCGAGATCGAATGACGTTTTCTCAAAACCGTCTTGTCGAAGTTCGATTCGATCGATATAAACATTTTGCGAAGCGACAATCAACTTCGAGAAATCTTTAACAAAATGTTTTTGACTTGACAAAAACATGATTAAACCGGAAATGAGAAGAAAACACGACAAAAATTAAAAATCGTTGTGTGTAGAATAACGAGATTTTTTGCACATGGTTTTTAAGTAGAAATTCACAGGTTAGGTTTTCGATGTTCGAAATTTGCACAGAGGAAAAATGTAAACAACGAAAATTGTAAATGATTTTAGGAGGTTTTCACGTACTTTGGGTAAAAGGTTAAATTTTTTGTTTGATTTGAACAGTGCAGCAAAATAATTGAAAAAAATCTTGAGAGAATTTTGTCTCGAAAAAAATGTTCGATACGTGTACAGAACAAAAACATAATAATCAAATAAAAACAAAAATTGATCGCGCTTTGATAGCTCGGAGAAGTTTTTACGGTTTTTTCTACCAGATTCATGTTGGTTTTTTATTAATTTCGAGATTGAAACTTTATCGATAAATGCTCGATATGTGGAGCAAAAATTCGAGAAAAACAAAACAATGAAAAAAGAATCAACAATGAAATTGTTCGTTGTTTGAGTGAATAAAAACCTTATGAATTACGTTTTTTTCTTATGGTTTCCTAATGAAAATCCATACTAAAGGCATTTACAAAGATCCAAACTCAATCAATATATAAATGCTCGATATTTTAAAAATTGGAAATCATGACAAACAAACGTATCTATGCCCAAAACAAAAACAAAACAATAAAATGGGAATCAAAAATGAATGTAATCCTCGTTTTGTAACGCAGGCGAGTTTTTGACGGTTTTCTACTAAAAATTCATGCCAGGTTTTTCCTAAGATTGAAACTCGCTCGATGAATGTTCGATTTGCACGGTAGAGCGGTAGCTTGAGAAAATCTGTTGGGAATCATGTCTCCTCGGCGGAACATCGCGATGTCGGAGGACACAACCTGAACCGATTAACCTTAATGGCTCGAGAGTGCGCTACGCGCGTATCCATGCGTCCCCATACGAATGCATGCGCAAGTGTGAGGCTAAAGTTTTAACACTCTTACATGAGTTTATATCGGAGGTCGCGGTCGCGGCCGGTCAATCAGCCAATACTAATTCAGCGTTCATTTATTACAATCTTGCCCTATTATTATCATTCGGTCGCGTGAGCTTGCCAGGTGACGCCTCGCGCCACATATTCTTCCAAATTCTTGGAACAATTTCTCCCACTTTTTTTTCGCCTGTTTCGTGGGAAAAACAGAGAACTCGTTGCGTCTCGTCCGATTATTCTTAATCTTGTGTTTGTATAACTTTACACTCTGAAAAATATTCACGAATCATTCTCAAATTATTATACGTCCAATAATTTTGTTTACTCTAATTAAATTTAATAATAAATTAATTTAAACATTTATTTTGCATTTCATCACGATTTAACACATTCACTTTACATTTTTTTATAACTACTAAAAATAAAATACATATAAATAAAATACAACTACTAAAAAGACAGTACGGTTGTTTTCACTATCAGTGTTAAAATAAAATAAAAATAAAATAAAATTAAAATAAAAAATTGCAAATTGTATACCTGAAGAAAAAAGATTATAGACATCGAAACGAAACTATTATTTATTCTACGACTCTCAACTTTGTCACTTAGGAGAAATGACAAATCTTGATTCACACGATAACAAAAAACTTGATTACGAGAAACAAAAAAACGTACGCGTCGCGTCGCGTTTTTTTTGACACTAATTTTTTACGACGAAACTTCCGGCGTCAGGAAGCGATAAAAACGTAAACACTCAGATGTGGATCTGCGGGAAAACCGAGTTTTTCCGGAAGAAAACGAGATACGGGAAGAGATAAAGACGAAATGAAAAAAAAACCGGTTCACCGTTAAACAATCGCGATTTTCCGTATGACGCGTCCGAAGTTTGCATTCTCGTTACGTTTTTTTTTCCTTTATCCAAGTATTGCGGGGCTTTTGTAATTGCAAGTACACGACGGGCAGAAAACTACAATGTGTCTTGTAATCCATTGTACACGTCTCTTGCGTGTGGCTAGTCGTTGAGGTAAGTAAAAAATATGTAGAAAGCGGAGAAAGGAGAGGAAACATCTTTTTGAAGCGGGATCGCGCATACATTGTCGCTACACTCTAATTGAATAATACTCGTGTATCGCCGTTACGGTACGGAGATCGCCATACTTCGCGACAGTTCAGATGCAACGAAGCACCACTTGCGCCTCTATCAGACCTTTATCGATGTCGTACGAAAATGTATGGGCTATTCCAGACCAAAAATGTACGGGCAATTCCAGACCAAATTTTTTTATTTTTTTTATTTAGTTTTTTTTATCTTTTAATATTATCTAATTATCTAATTTATTAATTTTCAAGATATCAAAGTTTTTCGACTGTTCCTAATTTTTAACCAAATTTTTGTTATTTCGTTTTTGTACCTTACATGTTAGATAAGAGTTGGGAAAATTTTGAAAATTTTCGAATTTTTGTTTTTTCTAAAAATGATGAATGGTGACAGAAACTTGTCCAGCATTGGAGCAATTATCGAGAACACTTCATCGCATTGGACGTTTATCGACTGTCGTGTATAAACGTATTTGGACACTTGAAACTTACGTAATCTTATGTCATCGACATATTTGTTTAATTTTTTGTTAACAATTTATAAATTTCTATTAAATATCGAAAATTCGAAATGTCAAATCTCTTAAATTGTCTTTTTAACAGAGAATAAATTTTTCTTCATTCTTGACAAACGTTTTAAATTATCTTTATTACAATTACATAAAATTAAACAAACGTACCTGAATCTGACACGGACACATTTTTAAAAGAATTTCTTTTTATCAAGAAGGGCGTTCTGGAATTTTCCATGGTTAAAGAGTGCTCGTTACTTTTTCACGTTACTGTACAAGAGACATACGGCGTTCGCGACATAATACTTAATATCGAGCCCACTCGTAATTATTTGCGAATGGCGCGGCTTCGAGTTTAGCGAAATGACAGGTCAGCTCGTACAACTTTTTCCCCTTTTTACATTTATTTTTTTTTTTGTTTATTTATATTTTTGAATTTTGAAAAATCTGCAATGACATTTTTCGTCTTCTGTACGAACGGCTTCGAGTTCAGCAAAAAGCGTCGAGTCAGCGCGTTCTACTTTTTTTTTTCGTCGATGCTGGTTTTTCCTTCGCTTTATTTTATTTTTTTTACTAATTCCGGTGATACCCGATAATCGATATCCAATGGGATTTACTCGCTACTCTGAAATATCCGCAGCTCACACGTTTTTTAAATTTTGTTTTCCTTTCACGGATTTTCCCGTCGCGTTATCGTAATTCGTATTTTTTGGTCCGGAATCGCATCAGAAAAAAAATTTTACATTTTTCGGTGACGCGGTTCGTCGAACCTGTGCGTCATCGATTTCGTGATTTTTATCGGTCCCTGATAATTCATTTACCTCACTACTTTTTTGCCAATTCATCAATATTACAGACAAACTGCTGTTTAAATTTTGACATTTTTAATTCCATCACAACAATATTTCATAAATATATAATAATTATAAACAATCTAAAAATATGAATAAATAAATAATATTATGAAAATGTATTTTCAATGAACAATGTAATCAAACTCCACGTGCCTTTATTTACTTACACCAAAAGAAATATCCTCACTGTTACATAAATCCAAACATAGAGTTACCTTTCTCCGAAGAATTATTCTTCGTTTCACGCTTGGAGGTAAAAGCCCGGAAAATTTTCATAACAGCATCCTCATCGAGCACCAAGAATTTTTGTTGAAATCGATTTAAGAAAAAAAAAACAAAAATCGTATCACCGCACAAAATTTCGAATTACGAAAAAAAAACTATTTCGAGTGATTTTTAGCGTCTCGAGGCGAATTCGAGGAATAGTGAAATAATCCCGTCGTGCGGCTGTCAGGAGCGTCGGGCATCTGCGGCCATCGGCTGGCTGGCTGGACGGAGACTGAGCGGAGACTGCCGGCCGGTGGTTGAAATCGCTGGACAACGAGGCACGCCAGCCCCACCGGCGAGGTGTCGGACTTGACTCATCGTTGAAAAATCAATATCAATCCATATCGCATCGTTCTCTTCCTCTCGCGCGCTCTCCCCGTCGTACGGTTCTCCCTTCCGTCGCGCGCTGGTCCTTAATAATCGTCGTTGCCCTCGCGGCGGAGCGCTCGTGGGAAAGATTTTCAAAGTTTCGCGCACGAGCGTGTGGGTCGACAATTTTTGCAACGCTCGCAGCACCGTGGATCCCACACGCATTTTTTCAGCTACGCTTTGTATTTTTATTTTCATTCGTCTCCTTGTTAAAATTGTAGGAGAATTTTTTTTTCTTTTTTTTTTTTTTTTTTTTTTTTCATTGTCCCTTTCGATCGTTTAATTTTCTATATTTAATATATCGCGCGTTGTCGCCGTTATCATTCACGTGGGAAGACCTCGGGACATTAATTCATAACCGATCGCGCGCGTGCATCGCATCTCAGATCGGACTCGTTTATCGGCGCGGAATCTTTTTTATCGTTTTCATGAGGATATAAAAAATATTGAGAGAGATCTTTGAGTTTAGTGGAATTTTGAAAATCGGTTCGAGATCGGGAAAATGTAAATTTGAGAGAAAATTTTTGGATGTGGGAAGAATTGTGCGAGGAATAGAATTTTTGGTGATAGAGTAGAATTGAAATAAAATTTTTTGTGATAGAGTAGAATTAAAATAAAATTTTGCTGCCACGAGCGGTGAAAATTTCACCGAATTGACATTCTTAGCGATTATCAGCGAGCTGATAAATTCCTGTTGCCTTTTTTTAATTGCAGGGTATTTCTATCTAGACATTTGTAACAATCAGCTAATTTCTGCACAGATACCGAGCGAGCTATCTGTTGAAAAAAACAAACAAAAATGTCCTTGCCATTTTTATCTACATGTGGAATTTTTCCTATTCGGACTAGAGCGATTTCATTTCGAGGAAAAGGATCTGCGGAATTTATGTATCGAGAGCGATACGGTAGATGATTATCAAATTTTTGGATCGATATTGTTTTGTCGTTGAAAATGAATTTATTTATTAATTAATTACGGTGATGATATAGTAATCAAAAAACGAAATACAGGATTTACTAATATTACAATATTTAATGATTTTTTAGATTGTAAAAATTATTGAAATTCATCGAAATAAACAATTCCAATGAAAATTAACATTTTTTAAATTTATTTAGATTCTTTTTTATGTCTCAATTTCTAGGGGATTAAGAAAAAATGTAAATACAAAAATATTCAACCATATCAAAAAGTATGTAATTAAAAAATGTAAAAAAAAGTAACCTCTGTAATTTCAAGAGTAACGAAAACAATTAAATAAAAGAAAAATCAGTTTTTTAGAATCCTGCGCCGGGATTGAAGAACCAAGTCCCAGTTCATTTCTGTATTACTTAAGTATGTATGCCCAAAATATCGAATTTTACTTTAAACATTGAATTTGAAGTATGTTAATACTTAGTAATTATAAGAGTCAAATTATAAGGACGATTGAAATTTATCGAAATAAATTTATCAATGCCAACAAAAATTAACATTTTTTAATTTATGATTTCTTTTTTTATGTATCAATTTCTAGTACATTAAAAAATGTTGAGTACAAAAATATTCAACAATATCAGAAAGTATGACCTCTGTACTTTCAAAAGTAATGAAAAAATGAAATAATAGAAGAAACCAGTTTTCTAGAATCCTGCGTCGGGATTATAATACCAAGTCACAGTTCATTTTTGTAAGTATGTATGCCCAAAATATCGATTTTTACTTTAAACATTGAATTTGAAGTATGTTGTATAGTGAATTAGGCCGTGTCGATTAAAAAAAAAGTATGCCTCGCCGTATTATTTATTGAAACAATCGATGTTTTAGTCTCATTTACTCGCGCGTTATTTCAACATTAAGTGGATCAGATTGTAATAATTTATAAAAATTACGCACGTTTGAGAGTTAAAAAAACAGCTAAAAAACTTATTTCCGATAACTTTATCATATTTGCTATGTATTTATTAAAAAAAGAACTAATGTTGCCGACTTCGTTGTGGAAATATTTGTGTTTAATTTTCACGTGCCACAGAGTATGACGTTCATGTTGAGCTCGGTAACAGAGTAAAATCTCGTCCTAACTTCATTTTACGTATTAATTAATTATGAATAATAATGATAATAATAATAATAATATTTTTTATCACAAATTACAAAAATGGTCAAAAAATGTATTGCTCTTAAAATTTCGACGTCAGAATTCATTTAAAATGTCTTACAGAACTCATTAATCAAGATCATCGATATTGTACGATTTTCTCAAAGTTATAGTTATGTGTATAAAAAATAATAACACACTGAAAAAAATGTCGCGATTTCCAATGAAATATTAGTTGGTTCAATTCAATATTTCGTTGGATCTATTAAATATGGACGAATTAATTAAATATTTCATTGGAAATGGCCATCTTTTTTTTTCAGTGCATGAAAAAAGTCCTAAGAAAAGAAAACTTCTCCTGAGGGTAAAATAGATCTTACTCCACATTCTGCAAGATTCAAACAACTTTTGGAATAAAACAAAAAATAATTTTTTTGAAATTCTACAATAGCACTTCTTTTGAGAGAATAAACATAGCGAAGTAACAAAAACTTCAAAAATATTTATTTGCGGTTAAAATAAATTTTACTCCATTTTTACTCTAATAAAAAAATAAAATTTACATATTGCAAGTTTCAAGCAATTTTTCAACCCAATAAAAACGACCCGAGATCTTTCGAAAATTCTATGAAATTAGAAAAAAACAGGGGGAAACAATGTGGAATGAAGGAATAAGGGATATGGAATTGGGATCTGTAATAGCCCTGAGCAGGCATACAGCTGGTACTAAAAAATTGAAATCTGAAAAATAATAATTCCAAAAAATTGGAGGAGAACGAGTGTTCTATACTCAAAAAAGTATTAAAAAATGCTGACACGTAATAAGAAAATCCAATTCCCCATTCAGTATAACATCGATATTTTATATTTATAATAAATGAATCAACTCTTTCGATTATAAATGAAAGTCTTGAAACAATAGTCAAAACAAGAAGAAATGTCTTACAGAATTCATGAATATGTTGTACGATTTTCTCAAAGTTATAGTTATGTGTATAAAAAACAATAACAATATGAAAAAAAAACTTCTCCTGAAGGTAAGATAGATTTTACTCCATATTCGGCAAGATTCAACCAACTTTTTGAATAAAACAAAAAATAATTTTTTGAAAATTATTCTACAATGGTACCTCGTGACAAGGATAAAATAAATATAGCGAAATACCAAAAATTAAAAAAAATTTATTTTCCGGTTAAAATAAACTTTACTCCATTTTTACTCTACTAAAAAAAAATAAAATTTACATATCACAAGATCCAAGCAATTTTTCAACCCAACAAAAACGACCCGAGATCTTTTGAAAATTCTGTAGAATGTCACTCCCTCGAAAACTTAGAACAACGACACAGCGAAATAAAGAAAATGGAAAACAATCGCATCGTGTACAGGCGGTTCCAGTGCACCGTCGTGGCCGTTGTTTCGAGAAAAGCGTCTCCGGGATATATCGGTTGGAGGCACGGTTGTACCAAAAATAATCGGAGATCTCCCGTTCGTCGAGAGAACGTGCGAGAGAGTGAGAGAGAGAGGGCGCGCTAGAGTCCGAGGAACGCGGGGCGAGCTCGCGCTCTCTGCCGGGAGAGAAAAATACACGCGGGCTCTCGCACACTCTCGAAACTTCGTCGGTCTTCGCGTCTCTGTTTACGGATCGGGTGGCTTTTTCACGCGTGCTCGATCACCGTGTGTGTCCTCTCCGGCTTTTTATCCCACTCGAGGAGGCTGGCGCGAGCTTAACGCGCGAGATAACGAGCTCATCGAGCATCGAATCGAGATGTCTCCCGATACGAATTCCACTTGAGAATAACGGAAAATCCAGAGGAGAGGGAAAAATATTAATTTCTCACTTCACGACGAAAAACAACGAGAACCGAGAGCTCGAACGCGCGTGAGATCCGTGAAATTAAAATCCGTAAATTAAAATCTTTTTTCATGTTCTCGAGACCCGTGCACGCGTCTGTGGCAAAGTGGCGCATGTGTGCTGAGGATACGCAAAGACGAAAGTAAAAAGGAGAAGGAAGAAAAAAAATGTTGCGCGAGCAACTGGCGAAATGTATCGTATTAATAATAGCCGGCTCGTGCCTCGCTCGGGATGCCCAAATGTGAGTTAAATCCAGTGTATTTTTAGTTTTTCTTTTCTCTTGTGTGTTTTTTTTTTGATTTTTATTTCTATTTATTTTTATTTTTTGTGGTATTATTGCACGGTTGTAGGTCGCGCCACGAACGCGGCTTCACTCGCTTCCGTGACGTCCGAACGGTCGGGTACAAAAAATTGACTGTCCGGACTTTTTGTTTTCTTCACCTCTCTCTCGCTCTCTCTCTCTCACTTTTTCTCGCTCTCTCTAGTTCCTTTTTTGCGCTATTCGCCCGTTGTTTTTTTTTGCTCGCCTCTCTCTCATTCCGATCTCTCGTACTCTGCTCTTCGCGTTTGCGTGATTTTTACGATGGCTCTCAATCGCTCCGTATTTTCTTTTGTTTCTACCCGACTTCCGGACTTTGCGGAATCCCAGTGTCGATCAATGGGCGGACAATCTTGGTGCCGAGCTCAGGGAACTGGCCCACGCGGTCGCACGACCTGAAGAACTTCTCGAAGCAAGTATACAACGATCTGCACCCTCGTACAATTTTCTGGATATATTTTCGATATTTGAAAAATTATTTGAAAGTCGAAGAAAAATTTTGAAATATTTTTTTTTATGAAGTTATAAAGAATGGAGAATTTTTTATTTTTATTGAATATTGTAATATGCAAAAATAATCTAATTAATTAAATAATAAAAATGATCTGTTAATTCATCAAATGGATGTGAAAACAACATTTTTAAATCGTCAATTAGAAGAGGAAATTTATATGAATAGGACCTGAGGGAGTACAAACCGATAAAAATCGAGTATGCAACTTAAGAAGGTATCGTCATAATTATCAAAATGAACTTTAGCAATGGAATTTTTCTGACAGTAAAGAATATGTCAGTTCATCGATAGCGAAATTTGATGTGGCATTGCCGACTGAACAAGTGAGAATGAACTTTTTTAAAATTGCATAAAAGCTAGAAAAAGCTATAGAGTCTTTTGAGAAATGGTTACCATACTTTCGTAAAGTGAAGAAAAAATGTATTTAGATTGAACTTTTCGGCAATCTGAAAAAATTC